>JAFIDM010072861.1:0-32721 GCA_023159025.1 Thereuonema tuberculata
AAAAAAAAAAATAAGTTAATAAAACTGGAACTTTCTGTATTTATGACCTTCCATATATTTGCAGAGGCATAAACAAATCAGCCATTATGATAAATTAGAACAGTTGGGTGTTATGTATCTGTACTACTATGCTATGTGTTATTCATTAGAAATAAATGACATTCTTTAATTAAAAAATGCAGTTATTAATTTAAGTATTATTAAGCATCATAAATATACACAAACTAAGATAAAAGAAAAGCTTACTTTTTCAGACATTTTTAAATGTATATTCTAACCCATATATACATTGTCCGACCACTTAATTAGGTACACCCCTGCTGTGCACACAAATGCTGTGTCTCACAACAACTCTTCAAGGGTGGGGGCAGTGTCATGCTGTGGAGGATATTTTCCTGGCACATGTTGAGTCCATTGATACCTCTGGAGGCATGTCAGGATGCTTGAGAAAACCCAAACATCTTAGCTGACCACGTGCAACCGTAACTGTTAACAGTATATCCTCATGCAGATGGCTACTTCCAGCAGGATAATGCACCCGTGGACAAAGCCCGCATCTCCATGGGATGGTTTGAGGAACATGACGATGACTTTTCCTTGCTGCAGTGGCCTGCTTAGTCCCCGGATCTCAGCCCCATTGAAAATTTGTGGAATGAGCTGGAACGGGCTGCTTGCTCCAGACCTACACCTCCATCAAATCTTCAGGAACTGCATCATGCACTTATGTCTGCATGGTACACAATACCTCAACAATGTCTTCAACATCTTGTAGAATCAATGCCTCGACGAATTCAAGCTGTTTTGAAGGCTAAAGGAGGAGGTACGCTACTAGGTAGGCATACCTCCTCCTTTATAGCGTACCTAATAAAGAGACTAGACAGTGTATATATCAATCAAAGGAAATCTATTTTTAATATGAGAATATAAAGAATGAAAATATGTTGATACTTTCAGTATCTCAAACAGTACTTTTGGCTTCTGTATCAAATTTTATGAAACATTTTAAGAAACAAATTCTTCATCTATGTTCCCATACATAAGATGTGTTAGGAGCTGGTTTAAAGATCTTGTTATAATTGAAGATGAAAAGTAAATCTTAAATGCTAAAACTAAAACTGAAAAGACAGCAAATCAGATCAACATCATAAAAGCAATATTTTCCCATCTGGGGAACACTATAAAATTCCAGGCTTACATAGATTTAGGAATTTAATGATCCATAAAGGCTACTCTTCAGCTAACCATTAACTGAAGCTTACTGATATTAAATTCTGAGTATTCAAAAAAATTACATAAAAAAAGTTCTTGCAATTAATTTAGACAATTAACTTACCATATCCCAAATGTAATTGGCTACCCAATAGATCACTGGATGAACTCCACTTACGGCTTGTAAATGTTTGGATTTTGTGTATCTTTCATACACCAGGAACAAAACAAAACTAGCCGGTACAAAGGACATTGCAACAATTATGAAGATAGCAATCAATACATCAGTTCCTTGCAAACTGTTCAAAAGAAAACAAAATATCTGTATTAACATCAAAGCCAAAAAAAAAACAAATACTAATATCAATTATTTTCCGATTCAAAATAACACTGATTTTTAAAACAGTTAATACTTACATCTGATCACGTGTAGGAATTGCAGTAGTATCAACCATGGGATGGTTAATTACTGTAATACCTGAATTTAGAAAAAACAAACATTTAAATGAAGTTTAAAATAAATCCAAAATAAATTGTTAATCATTAATACTTTGATTTATAGACAGGTTATTCACATATTTCTTTTTATTACAATTCCCTCCTGCTTTGCAAGGAAAAAAACAGTAAATCCATCTCAAGCCTGCATTAAGTAACGGAATTTTTTTCCAACAGGATATAGAATCGTACTTGACAAAAGTACAGTCAGAATAACTGCATATTGTTGGATTGTTTGTATACGTATGTTTAAATTTTAAAAAAAGAAAGAAAAAAATGCACTGTTAAAACCAAATTCTAACTCTTCTGAATTACAAAAAAAAAAAAAAAAAAGTGTTTCAACAAAAAAAAGTTCAGATTCTGCATATATACAATAAAAGTAACTCATAAAAACTTAAAAGCCCAAAATCTACTTATTTATGCTTATGTTTACATTTATTTGTTTAGTGTATGTTTCTTTGAAGCCATATGTTCCACCTACACTGTTAAATTCATATTCTTGCATATTCTTTTACAGAAATGCAAACCAACATTATTCAGTACAATATTTTCATCATCGGATTTCATAAAATCCGATGTTTTACTATTTTTTCGTTTTTGAGGCAACTGTGAGGCCTAGAGGCACCATTTCGGAATCAAATTGCAGCTAATTCAATTCTCTACAAATTCCGTTCACATGACTTTTCTCTAGGACCATTAGTTTAGCCAGTATGTGTTTTGGAAAATGACCCTACCGATTTATTTTCACTTTTTGGAAAAACTCGCCCATCTTTGACTGGCTGTATCGCCGCAACCAATGAACCTCGAGAGCTCGGGTTGGGCTCAAATTGTAGCAAATTTACTTTGCTTTACAAAAGTATAGAGTGAAGATACCTGAAAAAAGCTTACTTAAGATAGTTTTTTTTCGACAAAACTGAAACAAGTGCCAGAATTTCGCAGTTTTTCGAGCACCACAGGAGTAGTACAGGGTTTTCAGGGTTGCAAACTTGGGTATAAACTACTCTCAGGGGTATTAACAACATATAAAAAAATCGTTGATACATGCACGTTTGCAATGTTTGATGGTTTTATTGACTGGCCTATTATGAATGACTTGAACCAGAAGAACAAGAAAATAATGCAGAATCAGAGTAAGATTAGCAGGTAATCATCAACAGAAAGGTAACTGTTGAGGTGGTGTGTAATCATCTGCATTTAACAGATAAATTGGTGAAGTTATAAAACGATTCAGCAGCAATATTTAGAATTGACAGAACTAGCCATTAAGCACAAAATAAAAGCAGGTGTTGGAATCAAGTAAAGCTATTAAGTGAAGGCCATGGGTCAATTGAGATAGATGGATTCATAGGCAAGAGAGTTGGATGGACTGCAAAATTTCCATTCAAAGTGAATAATGGAGAATCATAAGTAAGTAATTTTATATCTGAGACGGAATAAATAAATTCTGATGATGGAAATGTATTCAAGAAGTTTGTTACTAAAAAATAAGATGTATCAATCTTATACGAGTAGATGCTATCACAGATATAGGAATAACGCAATGGAAATGTTGTCTTCCTGTGATGCATTACCAAAAATATTTTTATGATGTTCCATTATAGATGTTGACAGGTAGCTAATGGCCTTTTAGAGACATCAATTCTAACAAGACTAGACAACTAGGACTTGAGACTAAAAGAAACTGATATGTAAAAGAAATGTCTCAGATTTGACAGGTGACTTGTGGCACTTCAGTTCACTTAGTAATTAGCAGTAAGTATCCACTGAGGCAGATTACAAACAACTACGTAATATCAAGCCATGTATGGAAGGTTGATGTGTTGTTTTGTGATCAATATCTCAACACCCACCTCTTACGCGAATCTTTTCCTCCACCATCTGCTTAATATTTTCTTCAGACATTTGTACTACAACTCTGTAACTCAATTTCCACTGTAGTAGAGACATAAAAAGGAGGGGTCAATTCTTCCCCATTGCTTACAAACTTTTCATAAACCCTTTAAGAGTTGTTACACAGTAGCTTCCTAATGCTCTTTTCAGAAATCCATGGGACTAGCATTGGCTTATTTTACAGGAAAATGGGCGAAGGGGATAAATCTTTTCCTGTTTCACCTTCATCTATTCATAAAACTGAACGCTACTTCAGCGGTATGACTTGATGCCTTGTCTTGATGGAAACTGACATTTTGGAGTATCACTGCCATACAAAGAAAGGATAATTGGCAAGAATTTTTATATTTGAATCCACCTTCTTAATATTGAGTTAGAAATATAACAGTAACCTGCAACGATCATGAATTCCTTCGGGAAGCTCTCTCTGTATTCAAGTACTTGGTCAGATCACCCTTTCGAGTCACTTGGATGATATGCAATAGCTTTTTGTTTGCCACAATCTGAGAGATAAATCCTTGCCTCATCTATTACCACATAACAGCATTTATCACCTGCTAAGAATGTTTGTAGAGCTTTAACAGCATTTATCACCTGCTAAGAATGTTTGTAGAGCTTACGGCAGTTTCTTCACCTTCCCAGCTTATGCCTCAGAAGGAGATTATGTACCAGTGCTTTGTGGAATTTACAGAGATACAGTTATTTCTGTAGAGCACACAGTTGAACAGTTGAGAGATTCCCCTCAAGTTCTTTTGCCATGGTACACTGTTCAGCCTTGTCAAGATGACCTGGGTAAGCTTCGCATGGGCCGTCTTTTCTTCTGTTTGCATCATGATAAAACATCAATATTAACATTATTTCCATACCGATAAATAATGTTACCAGTTGTGGCCTGATATATCTCCAATCCATCCTGTAGGCACTGTTTCTTAAAATGCTATTGACTGTAATCAACCCTGGATAGAGCAAGTACATACCCTTCTCATAAAGAGGTTATTTAAGGAGTCATTATTCCTTCGAATTGTTATCCAGGCATGTTATTGTTCCTCACCTGCATACGAATAGCAATACATCAAATCACGTATTCATCTGCATGAGGATTAGGTATACATATTTACAGATACCACATAAAAACTCAACCCTCCATAGAATAAACATTAAGAAAACAATTGACTTCCAGTTCTTAGTTTTCTGAATTTTTTATATTGTTTTTAGTATGATATTGTAATTTATATGATGCAGAATATGACATGGAAAATGGAAGAAATGTATTTTAATTATAGAAACAAACTACAGATTGTCATAAGGACAATGATTATTAGTTAAGAAAGAGGAGCAGAAATCCTAGATAACTTATTAAGCAGACTATGCTTCAAGGGCTTTACTTAAATAAAAGTTGTTCAAATTCTTAGAAAAAGAATTATGAAACAGATGATAGCAGATCACTGAAATGACTCAAAGACAAGTAGATATGACTGTTAAATCATTTCTTCTTCTACAGTTAATACATACAATGTGAATGAAGCGGTTTACTTCAAGATATGGCTGTTGTTAGAAAAATAAAGGACTTTCAAGAGAAGACTGAAAACAAAGATAAATCAAACAGAAATTTTATATATAATTTATTGTTGCGTTGTTCCCTGAAGATAAGATTAAATAACTTTCCAAAACTTTATCAGAAAAGGATTATGTTTTCATTATGTTTTTCTTTATGAGGCATGTCTTGAGTATATAATAATTCACCTTTAACCTACAGCTAAACTATTTTCTTGATTACTACTATTGTACACCATTTCTTATCTGTTGCACAATAGTATGTAAGAAACTTGCTATTATTTTTAGAGAGCTAATTGAAATAGTTTAATAAGACGAAAAAAAAAAATGCTTATTCTCAAATCAATATGTCATCCTGTTTGTTTGTTTGTTTTTTTTTTTTTTCTTTAATGTTAGCAGATTCAATCTTTAAATTTTTACAATAAAATTACCTAAACTAAACGAAACCAAAACTTGTCATCATTCTGAAAATCTTATGTCCTTAGGCTCCAATTACCATCCACCCACTATATCCTAAGCTCAGCTTAAATTTTAATTATAATCTAATTCAAGAGTAAGCAGTTGTTACTGAAAACCAAAGTCTAAATCTGGGTAATAGTTTTTACCTCAATTACTTTGAATCTTGCATTAGCATCTTACACCCAATTCGAATACAGAGAAAATTATTTAAATGAAATTGTAAGAATCCAATTTATTTATGGCTCATTCTAATTTGAAGATTTACTTTTACTTTTTGCCTAGAGAAGTAGTGGGACACAGACAATACCTTATCAAACACTGAGACAAGAAGTATACGGAGCCAATATAGGCAAAATTTGAAATAACAAATTTGTTAAACAGCGACTGTAACAAGATGAGAACACCACACAAATTTTATTCTGTCAGGTGTAACTGCAGATTGAGATAAACCTCCTGGGGTAATCAACAGATTGTGAATTTCAAACTTGTCTGTAAAGACCACTTTAAAATAGTTGAGTTTTATATATCAAGTTTGTTGGCGCCACAAAGAATATTATGCATCTGAAAAAGATCTGAAAAAGTTGCTTACCATAAGCAGCAGGATTTCCATGACTGGAATTAAGATTGGCTCGAAGTACAGCGTTATTCAAAGTATTGATATAAGTCGGCATGCTGTGGAAACCTTTGTTATTGAACCAAACCTGAAATGAGATAAAGTAAAGCTGTAAGTAAAACCTCCAGAGAGATGTATAATGAATGTACAAAAAGAAAGGGCTCAAGTTTTTTTTCTTTTCATTTATTAGAATCAGATGTAGCTTTCCTGGGGATTTTTAATGAAAAGTTGTGGTAACAGAACAGAACATCAAAACTAATTCACTTAAACAGAATTTGATAATGTACTACTAAATGCAACTGTGTTTTATACATTTAATAAACTCACTTGATTCTGCTTCCCATAATTTTAAAATTTAATCATATAAGTAATTCAGTAAACTCTCGATTATCTGCGGACCTCTCCTGTTTCCATTTTTTTTAACTGTACATTAAATTACGGAATTAACAAAAAGTTTTAAATCTAGAATAAGGTAAGCAATAAAATAGGCACATTTAGTGATGTCCAAGTAGGGGGTTTTTGTGTTTCGACACGAAAAATTAAAGAAAATTAACCGATTTTTTTGTTAAAAAGTAACAAAATAAAGTAAAATAAAATAAAATAATTGTTTATAATGTATGTACTGCCATTTTAATGTACATAAAACATGTTAAAAGCATTTTTGTGTTGATTTTCGTCCTATTTCGGATTATCCGCAGAATTTGCTTATCCGCGATTGCCGCGCCACCCAATTCTGCCGATAATCGGGAGTTTACTGTATAATGATTTACCTTTGCTGCATGTCTCACAGCAACTTTACGAAACAGAGCTGGAGCTTTTCTACCAAAATTGGGAGGGACGAAATTTCTAACATGACCCAGAGATAAAGCACCGTATCTGAAAAAAGTTAAAAATAAAGGATGAGAAATGGAGAATCCCACTGAAATTTTAGAAATAACTTCAAAGTGACTGCAACTAAGCCATACCTTCTTAGACGGTACATATCGGTGGAGTAGAGATAGTATTCATGCTCTGATTGGCCGGATATATTTAGAAGAATATCTCCAGTAACGACTTTGAAAGAGGATGGATTCTCATAACCATCAGCAGCACAAATAAACCCAGTTTTATCGGCTGAACAGTGACAAATTGGGTAATATCGTGTAGTAACTTGAGGCAATGCTATAAGAAATTTAAAAATATATAATTATATTAGAAATAGACCAAAAAATTCATTCCACTTTTAATGGCCTGAATGTCTTTACTTTAGACTGATAAGAAAGGACAAGGAGACCAGTATCTACATAACATTATTTCTGGACAGTCAGCAAGTGTAGTATTTTGTATCTGGTTTTTTTTTTTTTTTTTTAAATGGCAAAACGCAGATTGCTCTCCCATACACCACAGTTAACTCTTTCACCAATCGTTGGAGTACAAAATGGTTTTGTGTTTTAGTTGTTTTCTAAAAAATGAAGCAAAAGTTTTCATTGACAGTTTACATATTCCTGTGATCCTTTAAGTCATGCATGCGGCCCACGAGGCGTTTTGTTGCGGCCCGCGAGGCGTCTTGGATCGTTAATATTTCATTTGTTTTATTTCATTTGAACTATGTACAATAAATATCGTAAAAATATAAATTAGCATTTTATTTTTAAAACTAAAATATTCGTACACAAATATTGTAGGTTTACTCAGTATACTATACTGTAATGACATATGGCCCAAGTGCGGTCCGCACTAATCCCCAAGTAAAATATTTGGCCCTCTTACAATAAAAGGTTGCCAACAGCTGCTCTAAGTAAAGACATTTTATGTAAATTAGAGGTAATTATCCCTCAATCTTGCTTTCTACGACCAGATAATTAGTTCAATATTTTCAACTTCTGATTTTCTGTAATGTAGTAAAACAAGTTTTTACTTTTATATCATAACTAAATTCATGCAATAAATAATAATTTAAAAAGAAATCTTGAAGTTTCTCAGTCTTACAGCAAATTATTTGAGTTCAAATCTAAATTTATATAAACATAATATGATTATTGAAAAGACGACTTATTTATGGTAATTAAATTTCTTCAGAATATTTTATATAAAATTTACTGCAAATTTCCATCTTTTTCTTAATACATGATGGACAGTCCACTTTACCCGCCATGACATAATGGATAATTCCTTTCCTCCTGAGGAAATCGACTAGGGCAAACCACATGCCCAGACTCATTGAACCAGGCACCTGCAGCAGTGAAGTAGTTTGACTTGGGCACCAGCCCTAAGAAGACAAATCATCTTCAGCTCTAGTGAATTGGACATCAGCCACGAGAAGACAGATTATCTTCAGTTCCGGCTTTGATGAAGTGAGAACATCTTTGGCTTCAGAACCTGAGAAGACAGTGAATTTTAGGGCAGTTTGTGCTGAGGTTCGGCCCCTGCGAAGCAACTGCATCCGGACATCCAGTTCCAGTTGAAGCAAAATTGTTCTGGGCTAGCCTGTCAGATAGAGAAGAGAATAAAGAACCACTAAAGAGAGAAGCAGCATGCCTGGAGCCAGCGAATTAAGGCGTTCCGGTTGCTCAAGTCATGGAAGAGTTCGGCCATAGCCAGCACCTTAAGGACAGTTAGAAGATAGTCAGCAGTCCTGGCCAGGCCAAAAGAAGAAAATGGGGTCAGTAATATATTTGAATAATAAATCAATAAGGCGTCAGGATAGTGCACTTCAATATCTCATAATTTTTAATGAAAAATGCAAAGTTAACTACTTCTAACTTCTTTTGTTTTTTTTGTTTTTTAAAAACTTTACTTGATTAAAAAGTAATAAAATTTTAAATTGGATACAATTAATTATTATTAGTAAAAATAATTAGAAGGAGCTGATTATGCTGATTATGGATTGATAAAATATTGGTATATGATGGAATCATTCAAAGCTGTATCAGTGACCCTAATTTCATTCAGTTTCAATTTGATAGTTAATAGTTTGGTTTCTTTTTTCATTATCTTCTTAATCTAATTAGTTAACTTCATTTTCTACAATCTTCAATTACAAAAAAATGGCTTCTGACTTAATAGTTCTCTTTTCTTAGTCTACAATTATACAAATTGCAAAACTCAGAAAACACCACAGTAGGATCTCGAACAAATCTATGAGGTAAGTGGAACAGTGAGAATCAGACGTACCTCTCATTATTACCTAAAACCAAGATTGTTCTGAAAGACAAAGGAAAACTTCTACTGGCTGTTGTCGATCCTTTATTGATGGAAAATTAGAAGTGAAAAATAGAGATGGGGAATTATCCACTGTGGCAAAAGTGACACAATATTTCTTTTTTTTTTCATATGAGTGAGAGCAATGTCAGTGCCAAGGATATGGCTTAAACAAGGGAGGGAAAGTGATTAGAAAACCAATCACAATGGTTCGCAACGTCTTCTGATAAGAAACTATTATGATATGGCTTTAAATTCCTTATTATTATAAATGTGATTGTTGTGAATGCAAAATGTGCAATTGTTGCGTTTACTGTGATAGTTGCGTTTATTGTGATTGTTGTAGAGCTGCATTATAAATGTGATTGTTGCGAATGTAAAAGACGCAATTGTTGCGATTGTTGGGATTGTTGTTCTTAATGAGATTTTAATGATTCTAACCTACGTGACAGACAAAACTGGAATATAAGTCTGCTGATCTTATCAGAAGACTAAAAGTAGTGCACATTTATTTCCAAACAGAACATAACGGTCATTTTCTTCATCTAAATTAAGACAATGGTTGTTTTTACAGAATAGCATATAATCTTCTATTTTTGGTAATGTAGTGACTGATTTTCATATCTTTCTCAATTCTTTAATAATGAATATCTAGCTATTCTATACATTAAAAGTGATATGTTACAGTTGAGTAGCAGGAAAAATTATATGGTTAATTACCTAGAAGGTACAATAAATCAAACACCATTCAATATTAATGAACATAATGATAAGTTATTTGTAAAAAAATAATAAGTGTACCTGTGGTAATTATGGTGGCATTTATAATCTCTTCAGATGGGCGGACTGTAGGGGCAGGAGGTACAAAGTTTTCCAGCTGAAGACCGGGAACAAAAACACTCTCACAGGAGGGTTCAAAGTACTCAGTCAGTAACTTGAAATTGCGTACAGAAGTGTTAAGTTTTTCTGCATCAAAAGTATAAAAGGGTGATTTTAAAACACAAGTGGCACCAATTCCGGATGGCATCAAAAAACTACCTTCAATGTCCTGGGGACCTGCATCTTCTCCCCATCTAACAAAAAAAGAATAAACATTACTTAATTGAAAATCAATTCCTGAACAAAAAACCACTTGATATTATACCTGAAATATAATCCATTCATTTTGATTAGATAGCATATCTGCATTTATTTTCAGAATGTAAAATTTTGGCAAAGAGAATACAATTTTAAAACAATTGGCCGTTTAAAGGAATAAAAATTTCAACATTGTTGAAACCCTTTCAAATTGGTAATTACAGACAAAATCTTTAGTCTAATTAAACAGCTGATATTAGCTTTCTTTCCACATCCACAGAACTTTTTATCAAAGGAGCCAATTCCAAAAATGAAATTCAATGCACTGCTCACTTAATGGACAACAGTGAGAGGAATTTTTTAACTTTTAAGACATTTTTGAAACAATATCTGCAGCGACAATGATTAAATCTCGCTTATTCCTTTCCTAAATGGTATCATTTTCGAGGTACTATTTTTTTAAGGAAAAAATCCCCAGCTGCTATATATGACAAGCCTTATGACTCAATTGTATGGAATCTACATTACTAAAATCTTTTATTTCTCTGCCTGACTGTCGGGCGGTATTGTTGCAATTTGTGAAAATAGAAATAATTTCTACAAGTTCGCTACGGGAATCGAACCTGAAACCTTCTGATCCGAAGTTAGACATCTTATCCATTAGGCCACGGTGACTACATTCTAATCTCTATAAAAAATAAAAGTATGTCATAGACGCACTCGTTGGTTCTAAAAGCAGTTGTGGATTGGAAGAATCCACTTTTATCGTGTAGATGTGAGAAAGCAGTTGCACGTTAGGAGAATCCACTTTTCCAGGGTTGCTAGTTCGTAACAAAGATCTATTAATATTAAACAACAATGTGACAGTAGATATCACAGAGCAGTTATTCTTATTTTTTTTCCCCGGTTCACAGCAACTTTTACACCTTACTCCTAGGTCAAAAAAAATCTTATATTGCTACATTCTGCATTCTGAAGTATTGTGTTCCCTCAAAATATGAAATATCTTGCTATGTCCTGGGAATTTAATCAACAGTTTGGGAACTACTGACATAGAGTAATGAAAACAATCCTAGATCTCCACTAATTCCATGGAATTCAAGGTCTACACCAAATAACTGTCATTGTAGTAATAATTTCATCTATTAATGTCACAATTTGAACAAATAGATATAAGATAAACTTCTTATTAAAAAAATGAAAAAATCACAAGTAAAGCTGTTGAAACCATTGTACTAAATGTTGGAATCTTGTAAAATTTCCTTCTATGAAAAAAAATGGAGGGAGGGGGGTCATTTGCAACAACCTCCAAACAACTACTTGATGATTATTATAAGATGCATCAGTTAGAAGGATCTGTTATATGACACTGAATATGATAAGGAAAAGTGGTATGAAGAAGTGTTACAAGAACAACTGCTTCAAGACAACACTCTATAAGAATAAATTTATTGAATTATGTAATAACAACGTTAAGATTTCAGCCAGTTGCCTTTATCATTTTAATGTTGAAGCTAAGAAAGCAAATTTTCTACTTCATCTTGAATTTAGAGGTGCTATGGTGTTTAAAGATTCTCCATTTTCTTCTATAAAAAGCAAATTCCATTTGTAACTGAACCTTTCCTGAACTGGCACCTTTAATGATGATGGCAGTTAACTGACTTTCAGTCTTAAAAGTTACACTTTTAGAATACCGGTAACAAAATTTTACTTAAGTTCTTGCTGTTAAGAAAAAATAGACAAAAAGATGTATAAGATATTCATATAGAATAAAATTATTTCATTTCTGCCACTAAGATTTCTTATTAATAAAATTCTTGTGCATAACACTGCATTCCAAGTTGAGGTAGAAAAGAGAATCTTCAAATACGAATTAAGATCAAGAAGTTTCAAGGTATCAAAACTTACAGACAACCATTTTGTTCATTTGGTGAAAATCTGTAGAATTATACAACATCAAATGAAATAATTCTGAACTGCTATCAGATCTACCAAAAATCTAAATCAACCGATTGGAGAAGATGTGAAACCAGATGAATAAGAATCATTTCTATGGGTCTGAAAATGAACTAAGTATTTCTATAAGATTTGAAGATACATTTGAAGACTAGCTAATACAGGGAAGATCAAATGCTTAGATTGTAAACGTTTCATTACAAATTGATTGACGAAGAACGATATAACTACAGTTCTGATAATACATGTTTGAGCCTTAGGGATTACCAGTGATTACAATTGATGGTTACACCTAACAACAGGAATCTTTAATCAACTATAAAGGCATGAGGGAGTGAGCTGCAGATCTTTCCAGTATCCCAGTTGAAGAAATGTGAAAACGTCAAAACGGATCAGTTCTGGCAAGCTTAAAAGTTTGTTAAAAAGAATTATTTGTCAGCAAAGCAGCTTGTAGAATTCCCATAGGGGTGGGGTTAAACATCAAATGAAATTTTTATTTTAATCAAAATTGATATGAGAGTAAATGAAACTTGACTGAATAAGATGACAGGCATAAAAGTGAATGAGAACTGGTCAATCACATGATAGAATTGACAGTCTAGAAGCCAAAAGTGCAACATGAATAAAAAACAGGAACACAGACAATGTTTCAGGGATGCATCAACTGGGTACAAAAAGTATTATGTCTGAGAATTATCAGTTATTTTTCTGTAATACATTATCAGTGGCTAATTAACAAATTTTCCTTTTCCATGACATCCTAATATGAATTTGGCAGAAGTCTAACCCAAGTAATATATAATATAAATTCTAATAATATTAAAGAGGTAATTAAGCTTCTAAAAAGATGTAGCAGGAATGGGAGAGGATGTCAAAAGCTAAGTACATAATAATAATAATAATAATAATAATCTATATATCTGAAAAAAGATTAAAACAATAAAATTTTACATATAACAACAGCAAGCATGAAGACAACATTGATTAGGATATAAAAAGACTCAGAAAACTACTGAATCTATTATACATTCATCTACTAAAAGAAAAAAAAAATAACCTACAAATTCTTCTATATATTTACCTGGGTTCATTTTCTCCTAGATGCAAATTTGAAAATGGGACTACGTTTCCAAGTGGCTGAGTATAATTATAATACTGTGAAGGACTCAGTATCAGAGGTGGTAAATCTTCCATCTGGGGTGCTGTCAGTGCGACCGACATTGCGACACTCACAAAAAATGTGGGAAGAAGTATCTGGGAAAAAAGACCTTTCCAATTACGCCTCGTATAGATGTAGCGCTTCACAAGAATTGCCCAAAACTGCTGAAGGAGGAGCCACTTTCCTTCAACTCGATGACTTCCTGCACCATCATAAAACCTTCTGCAATCTAAGAGTTTCCAAACAAAAACAAAAAATGGTGTTAGTTTTCATTATTAAAAGTAATGTTTGGATGAGAAATCTATTCACAGTTCTTCATATTTACATGCAATGATCATATTGCAAATATCCTGACAAATAATAAATTATTTGGATAGACTAAGAGCTTCTGTGGTAACGACATATGAGTTTGTTGCTCATATTTCAGATTTAGAGCTATCTATTGACAATTGAGCTACCTATCTACCAATTATGAACTTTTCCAAAAAGAAATCCTCAATATAAGAACTATTTTCCTCGCCAATGACTACCCCCCCCCCCCAGTGTTTTTAAACAAGTACATCCCCTTATACATAAAGGCTATTTCTGAGAATGACCCACATAAGGTAACTTTGGACAATAGAAGATATGTATCCATCCCATTTCACCATACCTTATTCCCAGTGTTATCAAGAGCATTACAACCGTACAACATAGTCCTTACTTCCTCCAGCCATAACACATTAGCCAAATTATGCAACAACCTTAGGAACCATAATCCACGCAAAGAACTAATGGAGCAGAGAGGAGTAATTTACTCCATCCCGTGTTCCAAAGGACACCCCTGTCAATATATTGGAGAAACAAAACAGAGGATCAAACTGCGCATATATCAGCACGAGTATGCAATTGAAAACAATGACCTTAATTATTATACAGCAACTCACTCACAAAATACAGGCCATCTTATTGATTTATCACGGGTCTCCATTATTGACAGGGAAACCAATTACTACAAAGAAAATGCAAAGAATCATTTTACATTCTCACTCAACCCAACGTTTATAATGTTGTTTATCCGTTCGTAATATTTACAAATACGGTATATATAAAAAAATCAAAAAGAACAGCAATAATAAAAATAATCACCCAATTCAAAAAATAAAAAATTAAATAAAAATAAAATAAGTTTCTAATCCCTCCATTTGAAATGTTCAACCCCTTTTTAATTCCTTCAGCCCCTTATCTAAAATACACCTTTCCCTGATTTCCCGACAATCTTCATTTCTCATAGGCATGATGAGAGTTTCTGTTGCTCTTTCATTATTTAGTTCCTTAGTTTTAGTCCTTGTAACCAGATGAAGGCTCCGAAATTCTGGAGTTTAAACTAGTAGTTCTACTTTTTAGCATATTTTAACTTTTAATATACCTTTTATATTAATTAGTGTGACGGCAGTTCCAAGTTTTAATGTTTTAAATATAATCTATTATATGAACTGAAAGACAACACCTGTATTTTAGTATATTAATTAATGGCAGGCACATCAGGTTGAATCAGTAGAATAACTGTGCAGCTGCCTAGGAGATACTAACCTTTTGCAAAAAGTTAAGCATCTATAATAAATTTTTGTTTCATTCCACTTAAAGCCAGTAAGTAAAAAGACAGTTACAGTAAAACCCCGTTATTATGCTCATCAAGGGACCATGACCTACAAGCATAATAAGCGGGATAGCGCTATAGACGGGAAATGATTTATGAGATGGGAAAAGATTTGGACACCATTTTACAGGAAACATACTTGATTCTGCGATAGATATACTGCAAATATGAGCTTATTTTTTCTATTAAAAAGATGGTGGTTTGCCGAGTGTGTGCGCTACTGTTATAAATTACGACATTTTCAATGCGGTTCAGGTAACTATTAACGTCAATTGATACACCACTAGGAGCAATACTAATATATTTTCGGAGCAGATTTAGTGCACACTTAACTTTTTTACGTTTGCAACAACCCTTCGCTGCATCGCTAATTGCATCCCTGTTTTTCATTATTATTCGCAGACTGGACGAGGGAATTCCTAGAGATTCTGCGAAATCCTTCTGATTTCTCTAGAATTCTCGTCGTAGCCTACTTACGGAGAATTTGCAATTTTTCACTTATAAAACGGATTTCCGCTTTGACATTTTGCACAACTGCATCACAGACCCGCAACTTCACAGAGTTCAAGGATTCCCTCCGAATAGGGAAAAAAAAAATAATCTTTACAGTGTTACATTTCTTTTCGATACAAAATTTCCGATATAAAAAAAGTGCTACAAGCGGGATTTGAAGCTTTGTAAGAGGGTAAAAGTATACAGAGATATATAGAAAATTCCAGGGACCGTACAAAAGGAGCGTAAAGAACGGGTTAGTGCTATAAGCGGGAGCGTTATATCGAGGTTTTACTGTATCAGTTTTCTTATGTTTTTTGGTTACACAATATTTTAATCTTAATTTAGTGCAATAGAGCTCAATGCACAAATGCAATAATATGGACAAGAGAAAGGAAGAGGCACAAAATGGTTTGTTTAGAGAAACCAAGCACACTCGTGCAGATCCTAACTTTAGGTGAACTTTTGTGTTATTATGAAGAATACAATTATCTCTGTTATATCAATTAGTTATCAGTAACTAACAGTCAATCTGCTTATTTGCAATTTACTTATGGTGGAGAACATTATGAGAATTATTACTTGTCACTGCAATAAAGAACATTTGCAAGTATTTGTGGTATCAGTCATATCAAATTCAAACCAACCTACATGCTTTTCAATCCCAGCCAGCTCAAACATCTGGCTTTACAAATCTGCAGTCTGTTTTAAAACATACTCATTACTATTTTAGTGAAAGAGTTCACTTAAGAAAATGTATCTCCAACTTAACTTTGATTTGTCCTCCCCCATCTTACATACGAGCTCAACTGGAATTGTATTAGTTGTTAGTAAGAAATTTCACATCTTATATTAAATACTTAACATGTATAGAAGGGATTGAAATAAATTTAACGTGTTGCAAAGTTAAGATTAAATAAAACAAGAAAATTTGTTCTGATTACGTTTGTGCCGACCTTTTTTTCTTGTTTTATTTAATGTATAGATGGGCTTTGTAATAAATATAAATGGAGAGATTTAGACGAAAGCGAACAGACTTTAACTTGTAAACTATATTAACAAAGTTAAATATAATAATTATTAGAACTATTAGGAACTACTAAACATAATAAGAATTAAGAATTCTAACAGTTATATGCTGTTAAAATTAATATCCATTTTTTTTCTCTATGTGTGTTTATATATATATATATATATCTCTTATAACAACTCAAGATTAAATCCTTAATTTTAGGAAGTTTTGAGTTTGATTTGATGTCTATCATCTGTTTGTTTGTTTGTTGTTGTTGTTTTTTTTTTTTTTATAAATTAAATATATTTAAATACGGTACATATAAAAAATAAAATAAGGAAATAAAAACATAAAAAAGAAAAGAAATAAAAAAAGATATAAAAAACAAAAGAATAAAAAAGTATATGTAAGATAAAAAAAAGAGTCAAGTCTTTAACTATTTGAGTTTTTGTTTTTCTAAATTTTAATTTCTGCTTTTGCTGCTGATGATGTGAAGATATATTGGCCATATCTCTATAGAAACAGTGATTTCAATTTTGTATTGCCTTTTTTCAAATTTCACATCACTGTCTGGCTTTATTTATAAATAAGACTTACTTCTTGAGATGGAGGTGTCAGTGTCGCTGTTTTCTAATGTATGATAATCACTGTCCCATGCACTGCTTGTTGTATTGGATATGCTATTTAATTCCATATCTGTACAAGTCTTTAGCACTGATGTGTGATTGGGCATTGGAATAGGGTTTTCCTCAGTTTTATCTGCTTCTACAACTGTATCACTCGTATTCACACCCTCAGCTACTTTCAGAAACACTTCTTCTAATGTTGGATTTTTAATTCCGTAACTACATATATGAAGTTCCTCTAAGCTTTGTTCTAAAACTCCAAACAGCTTTTCAAAGCCTCCTTTTTTAAGTTCACTAGTGGGCAGCACATAATGAAGTTCATGCTTGGTTTCAGATACTAAATAGGCTGTTGATACATACTGCTGAATGAATCTAGTGACTTCACTTGATTGACACAAGGAAAAAAAGGATGGCTGCAATACTTCATCTCCAGCTCCTGAAAATTAAATATTTTAAAAGGTGAGAAAACTAGTTAAAAAAATATCTTTTAATAGATACTCACCAATAAGAACTGCAAATTCTAATAGCAATATGATACTAAAAAGTTTGAGAATGTGATGTAAGAAAATCATTATAGTACAGGATAAAATTAGCAACTATATTTGGCTTATCGTAAGAGAATAAAGACTTATCATATTAGGAAATAGTACAGAAAAAAAAAACGTGATAATTTATAACGTTCTGTAATAATTAAATAAGCAAAACAAAAGAATCCATTGATAACTAACCATTAGGAGTTGTTTCTGTTAATTTTTTAACTAAATATAGATGATAACCATCACCCAAGTTGTTCTTCAAAAATAATGGTGATCCACAACATTTGAGATGTCCATTGGCTATAATTGCAATGCGATCACCTAAAATATCAGCTTCATCCATGTGATGAGTTGATAAAAGAATGGTACGATCTAAAAAAGAAAACAATAACAACTTTGTGATTAATTGTTACTAAAAAATTACTTAATATCAATATATTTAGCAATTCCAAGACAAAAGTATTAAATGTTAAAAAGAAATTAGTTAAGTCTCTAACAAATGGATTCTATAACAAAAAAAAAAGCATAACTCATCGGAAAACTGTAGCTACAAATTAATATTAATAAATTACCAGAAGTTCCCTTGGTGATTCACTGCTATTTTTCATAAATGCCATTGTAAAAAAAAATCCTCATTATTTGAAGATTCTATGAATGAACTGACTGTTTACTGCCTCAAAAACTGAAAACATTTGAAAGACTAGACAATATTCTATCTTTCTCCAATAACTTTAATATAGCATCTACATGTGAATATTGAATCATCTTATATTTGATTTATTTCACTTCATGTATTTTGCAAGCTAACCATAATTTTAGAATTTTCAAGATTTCTTTTAATCATAAAAAGTTTAGTGATAAATTTCCTAGGGTTTCATTTGAACCTGCTCTGAGGAGACCACACTTCTGTTTCCAAGAACTGTTGCAAGATAGATTTCTTTACAAAACTGATTTTCAGAACCCCAAGAAACGGAAATAATGGTTATCTGTAATGTCTGTTATATGTCACTGCCAGCAGGGAATTCATGATAGTGCTATCGCCACAGAAGCATTTTTTGTAATTGTTTCATCAAAAGTTCCATTGTACGTAGATATTCCCATGTTAATAACAATGTTACAGCTATTAGGCTTTCTTCATCAGAAATTGCAAATTTACTCACAGACAACTCCACACCCCATCTGCATTCATAGTTCTTCACAGTACTATGAAGGGACAAATTTAAAGGACACATTCCTTTTCTACAAACTTTTAAGTAAGCACATTCATTTTTCATGAAGGGTCTATTACGGAAATGAGTTTCTTTTTTGCATGAACACTGTGAAAGGATTTATACAATTCCTTTGAAGTTTCATGATAAATTTTAACATTTTTGTAATGTTGAGAAATGTATATATAGAACTTGGGCTATTCCCATTGAGAAAAGCCCATAGCAGAATATTGTATAGGGCTGGATCCTATTGAAACATATTAGTTGACTGAATTTTTTTTTGTTTCTTTTAATAAAAAGAAACTTTTTCTCTAAAAACGTTCCTCTAAAACCATTCTTTAAAACCTGCTAGCACATCTTTTTTTTTCATTATTAGGAACTGAAACCAGTTCATTTTTTATCAAACTTTCTTAGCAGTACTTCTTAATAACTTAAAAAAAAAAAAAAATCTCCCCTAGCAAAGATATTTGTCAATTTTGTATTCTGTTACACTGAGAGCCCACTCCATGAGTTAAAGGGCTTCACTTTTCACATTTTCATTTTGCATCTAATTTTGTTAAGTGCTTATGTAGGAAGATATAAGATATAATCATTACAATAAAAAAGAAAAAATAACTAAAGCAATCTATTAAGGAAAGTAAAAGCTATAACGGAAAGGCTAATATCAGCAATGATCATTCAGTCTATCAGTTTACATTTCTCTACATACACTGAAATGCCAAAAACTGGGAAGGGCACTACCATGTCCATTTCATACCACCCTTGAAGTTATGGAATCGTCCACCAAACGACATATATATATCACGGCAGATATTTCCACAATGTCAAGTAGTGGCATTCGCAGCTCCTATGGCAGCTTATCAGAACTTAAGCAACTTCAAAAGAGGTATGATTGTAGGGGCATGGCAGATGGGTCACTCCATTGCAGAAATTAAGTAGTAGCTCAGATTCATACGTTTAGCAATTTCAAGCAGAACATCTGGCTCACGTGCAACATTGCCACAAATAACAGAACAACTCAATGCTGGGCCAGTACTAGCATCAGTGTTCAAACAGTGCAACATTCCCTGTATTTCAAGAGTTTGATTTCTACTGGGTTTTAAATTTTCCTGGATTCCAGGGCTGACAGCCCACCCTGGTGCCATTGCTGACCACACGACACAAGGCTCTACACCTCGCCCGGTCTCCAGAACACCATCACTGGACTTTAGATGACTGGAAACATGTAGCCTGGTCCGATGAATCGTAGTTCCAAATGTTTTCGACAGACGGGAGATTCCTGGTGTGGCGAAAACTTCACACAGCACTGGATCCCATATGGCTTTAAAAGGCAATGCAGAGCAGCTATGGCTGGCTACAGTATGGTGTGTGTTCAGCAGGCACACATTAGGACCCCTCATACATCTGTAGATTTCTATGACCAGTAGCAGCTGTCACCATCCTTGTGGATCATTTGCACCAATTCATGTCCTGCATTTACCCCGACGGGTATGGCCTCTTCAACAGGAAAAACTTATCACTGCACAGTTACCTGATTATGGCTGGAGGAGCATTTCTCTGAGTCTGCTGTTGCTTTGGCCCCACGTTCGCAGTCCTGATTTAAATGCAATTGAGCACATGGGGGGATGAACTTCAATGTGCTGCCACTGCCAAGAATCCATGACTAGCAAACATTACAGAATTGTGGAATACTCTGCAGGATGCATGGCGTGCACTATCTCCACAGTACTACGGAGAGCTCATGGAGTCCATGCCATGCCATCTAAGTGTTAGGAGGACCTATAGAGTATTTAGACAAGTATCCCAGTTTTTTTGACACTTCAGTGTACATTTTATAAGATCACTTTCCTGTAGATGCACCAAATTTTTACACTTTCAAATGATATACAATAGTTATCTCATTTTCAACCTTCCTATAGATCTTGTATATCATTATCATTCTGTCAACATGTTACAATCTTCAAATCTAACTATTAATATCTTCAATGTAGAATTCTAAAGAAATTTCTGTTAGACCTTGGAATTTACTTTCAATTTATTAATATAACAGAAACAGCAGCAGTAAATTGCAAATTTTTTTTTTTTTTTATTTTTTTTTTTTTTTTCAAATGATAACAAGGGGTTATAAAGTATCTGACAATATTATTTTAGATTTTTGTTTATCTATCAAAACAGGTGTTATTTATTATTTTCTTTTTGCATGATATTTTGCTGTTATTTTTCATTTGAATATGTTTCTAAAAATTTAACTTTGGTTCTATGAAATCCCCTTGAAAACTTCTGAGAAACATCTCTAGATCTCATCAAATCTTCCTACATATTAAGAAACCAGCAGCAAAGCCTGTCGGACGACAGACGTAAAAAAATCTGAAAAATCATTTTATTATCAACTATCAAATATAAAGTAAATGTAATCTAAATACTGTGGTAACTTGTGAATGAAGCTTCTACGGCAAAAATGGTTTAGAGTTTCAAAATCAGCGTAAAAAACTGAGTAAGTATGCCAAATTTCATTAAAATGGATGCAGTGGTAACAAAATTATTTGGTTTTGAACATATGTTTTGTTAAAATTTCAGGTAAAATTTCATGGAAACAACATGGAATGACAAAATTGAACTAATATTTTCATTCAATTTGAGTATTTTTGATTCAATGGTACCATTAAGAACCCTTGGATCTATCTTAATAGCTTAATTATATCGAGTTACAGACAGACAGACAGATGAACTTGGCCAATTATATAAGTTGATGTTAATATATTTCATACAGCTATCATACAAAATACAATACTTACCTTTCTTGTATTTAATAATAAGATCCCAAATTGCTCTTCTAGCATAAGGGTCTATTCCAGCAGTTGGTTCATCTAAAATTACAGTACGAGACCCTCCAACAAAGGCAATTCCCACTGACAGTTTTCTTTTCATTCCTCCTGATAAGCAGTCCACTTTTTGATGACGCTTCATTGGAAGACCAACATCCTCTATCAACCTAAAACATCAAAGTAAATTTGTTTTCAATGTTGGCAGATTCAATTGTTATTCTTTTGAATTTTCAATAAATACCGCTTTAGTATCATAAAAGGAACAATCAGATTGTAATACATTTTAATTTCAACTTTTCCTGCACTACATCCCATTCAAATACACTGGAAGTTTTTTCTGTTATTAGGTCAAGCTTTTTAAATTTTAAAGGCAACTTCGTAGTATTATAGATTGATCTGTTAGAATAAGCTTTTTATTTAGAATTAGGATCCTTTTGTTCAGTGTATACATTTTTGTTTGCAAATGTTTCTTTAAAGAAGACTTACGTAAAGCATCAGAAACAACCAAAGATTGAACAATGTTAATCATTAACTAAGAAATGTTCAATGCTTTTGATATTCCTGCCCTAACCTTCCATTTTGCCTCGAAATCAATGACTTTTCCTTCAGTTTCAGTTGTACTTTCTCAAGTGCAGTTCTTTGTTATGTTTCCTATAACAAGTTCTCAGTTTGTAAGTAAAAATTTCAGGGTTTTGTTTTTTTTTTCGTGTTTCTTTATGGATGAGCATATTAGTCTGCAACCTTTACTAATAAGTTATGTAGATGAGAGGTCAAATCTTGTAGCATAACAGAATTTTTGGACAGATACATTTAACATTGGATGCTGGAGAAGAAACTGATTTGAATAGACATGCATCTTCTAAGAAAAGCATCGAAGTCCAAAACAGAGCATTATCTTAAATTGAGTGAAATTGTAAATTTCTTCAAAGATTTTTAAAACATAACTAAAATTCTATGCACTGCAGAGAAGTCAGTGAAAATGTTTCTGGTTGCTAATTACATCAACTGTCTTGAAAAAAATTCATACAAAAGCAACGTGTAGCTTCATAAAGAATATATTTTAAGGCTTGTTTGAGCAATTACTTTGATTTATTTAATAAATTAATTAATCTGAATATTATCATGAATTATTATTGATTGAAATTTGTTGTGTTATTTTAGTTATTTTGATTGATTGTTTTCGTATTTATTTTTAGTTATTTAAAAACAGTCAATTAACTGTATTTATAATTTGCATATTTCTAGAAGCCAGGAAATTCTAGAAAGTTCATTGTAGCGCCATCTGGTGATTAATTTTCCCATATAAACTTCCGTGGTTGCACAGAGAAAGCAGATCATGGGAACTGTCTAGTCAGTAATGTTCATGAGAGCAAATAAATTTTATTTCATCGAATTTCAGCAGTTTATGTTTATTTATTCTAACAAATATGAGACAATATTTGATGGAAGTAATTTTGTTTATTACCTTTCCACTTTGTTTGATTTTTTTCATAAGATAAATAAATTCTGATAAAGCAATTGGTAAAAGAAAAAAAAATATTTAGCCAATGCCAACTTACTTATTCATTTCTCTTTGAATATCTTTATTAGACATTCCTTTAAGCCTAGCATAAAACCATAAGTGCTCTTCAACAGTTAACCTAAAAATGAGAGATTCACAAGTTATATTTTCATCCAAGTGAGAATTAAATCTTTCAAATTAATTTAAACTATTCTTAAATTAAGTCATCTAAAGCAATTTTATAAACAAATTAAGAATAAAAGAATTTACTCGTCAAAGAGGACATTGTGTTGTGGACACATGCCAAGACTTTTCCTGATGCTGTCCATTTCTGTACGAATGTCATTTTCATAAATTATTGCATAACCAGATGTAGGAGGAAACAATCCCGTTAATATAGACCTGTAAAAATATAAATATGTTAAATTTGCAACAATAATGTATAAGGAAAAACTAACTTAAAAATTTCAAGATAATTCACAAATTAATCAAAAAATAATAAGCCAAATAATACAACCACAAGTTTAATTTAATTGTTTATGAAATTAGCCTTAAATTCTGTTAATCAATTTGAGAAACTTTAATTTAAAAAAAAAAAAATATTTTTTTTTAGCTAAAGCTGTTTATAGCATCAGATTATGTCTATCTTTAGGCCTAACCTCCACTGTACGCCATGATCACTATCACTATCAGTGCTCGTCGTAAAGATATGAATTCAAATTACAGAATATGAAGTTACAGAATTGACTAATAATTCCAAAATAAAAGCTGTAATGTTTCTGATGTCAAGCTAAGAATTCTCTACAGGTGGATAAGTCCTTTTGTTGCTCCTACTTCATTTTTTTCACAGAGAAGCAAGCAGTGAAGTGCCCATCTGATATCCGTCTTCTGTTAGATGTAACAAGAGATTGAGTTGCTTGACATTTTAAATCTGAGCTTCTTTGACGGATAAATAAAAAGTGTTTTTGTTTTGCAAATCAGTGGTCTCAGAATTATGTTATAAAGCTGCAATTAAAAAAAAGCTGTACTGATTTACATAGAGAAGAGAACCTTCCAGAATGTGGTTTCCTATGTACTGAGGACAATATTATATAACATAACTAGGAGCACACCTACAAACAGGATGTTTTATCTCTCACAATGTAGTCATCTGAGAGTGGAGTATAGTTGAGAAGATGGAATACTTATTTTTTATCATAATTTCACTTACTCCTCCCCTCTACATATATAAAATGGCTGCATCACAAAATTTAGTAAAGTACATTAAAAATTCATATGGGAAATCCAGGAAAAAAAAGTTAACAGTGAAATTCGTTTGTGCCTATATGACAATAAAGATGCAAGAGAAATTTACTACGTCGGAAGGAAAAACCATTACTAATACATATTTCTTTAACTAAATAAAAACATCACAAAAAGAATTGTCAAACTCATCTAATTTAATAAGCCTTAAACAGTTGTCAAATCAAACATCTATTCCAATCTTCCCTATTTATTTGCCATTTAACCTCACATCAGCATGGAAACCCCTTCTTCATAATTGTACTACTAATTTTATTTAGCCTATATCTTGTTAAAGGTGTTTGTAGAAGATGTGGGATTCTTCTTAAAGACTGCATTGTCAAGTCTACGTTACCTTGGAAGTTGCCAAAAAAATTACTGCAGAAAAGCAGATCCTACATTGGGAAAGGAAACAATAATAGGCTATCGCTTGCCTGTCAGTCCCTTAAAAAGCAAGCCTCAATCAAGGACAGCAGATAATAAGGGATGTTTCAAATGACTGATGGAAATAAACTTGGTTTTACCTGGCAGCAAAGGCAAAATTGCATTGTCATGTATTTTTATGCAACAGCAATAATCCATCAAAAATAAAAAAAAGAAAAGAAAAAGAGTAGGACAATAAAAGAAAAAAACTTAAATCCATTTTCATCTGAAAAACAAAGAAAATGAAATAAATTTCTTTAGTATTGTGTATTGTTGATTATTCAAAAACCTCTTCCCTCTTTTTGTAATGCTCAGAAATAAAAGTTTTCAAAAATAAAGGCCCAATCGATTTGTTATACCATGGTTCAGAGGAATAAGCAATGAGCGGCCAGTTGGAGGAGATGGGTTCAGTTACCAGCAGATGTTGGGAATTATATCTAGATTTTTACAGTTGTAAAATTAGAATTGAGTTTCTTTCCTAGGGATAAAGGCAGCCATGGGTTGATTACCTAATCTCAACTAGTCTCGATGGCCAATGAGTCATAAGACTTGAATTTTCCATACAAGTCCATAACCTATATCGTCATATGGTTACTCATTTCCAAGAAGCTGACCACTTAGCTTCACTGAATCCATAGGGCACTAAGTTAACTTAATAGCATACTAGCTACAACTACCATCTAATTCAATTAAAATCCCGTAATTCAGTCACCACAAGGCAAGATTCCGACTGCTAAATCTCAATATAACACATTCTTGTCACTGTGCCTGTGTTGCAAGTTTTGAAAAATATCTCTTAATGTTCTATTCCATCCATTTTATCTTAAAACTTTTATTATTATCATTTTGGAAAGTAAATTCTTCTTATACTAATATATAAAGCTGAAGAGTTTGTATGCTTCAACATGCTAATCTCAGGAACTACAAAGTCCGATTTGAAACATTCTTTTTGCATTAGATAGACCGTTTATTGAGGAAGGTTATAGGCTATATAACTTCATGCTATGACCAATAGGAGTGGAGCAGTAAGCGGTGACGGGGCGGCTTGGCCGCATGACGAGAACTGAACATTACCGAGAAGGGCCAAATTTAACGTGGGTGACACCGCAGGGCACAGCTCATGAATAAATAAGTGTGTAAAATGAAATTACACTGAAAGTGAAGCATTCATTTTATGTGATTCTTTATAAACCTAATGATAATTCCTTCCACTTATGGATAGAAAAACAAACAAGCAAATATATTATTTAGAAGATTTTTCAAACAACAAGAAAGCTGCAACAATGATTCTATTGTTGAGTGACTCCTTAATAGTAAAATATTATTTTTTTTTCTGTATTGGAATTGAAAAGATTCTTTCATTTCAAATTCTACTCACATTGTGGTAGTTTTGCCAGCACCATTATGACCTAAGAAAGAGGTGATTTGGCCTTCATAAAGATTAAGTGTTAATTTGTTCACAGCAATTTTATTAGTTCCACTATAAACCTAAAACGCATCAAAGAAAGTACATAAAGTAAGATATAGTTCACTGATAATTGAAACAAATTTTGTAATACACCATTAGAATTCTCTAAGTACAATTCAATATAAATGTTCACAAAAATTGATAGTTAAATGCTATTCTTTAAGTAACGTATATTAAATTTAATAATAATTACATAAAAATAGTTTTTAAGCTGTCATGGAGTGAAATACTGTAAACATAGTTCTTAGGAAACTAAGATTTTAGTGATGTTTTTAAATTAATTTAGGTACAAACTGTTATATCCTGAAATAAATCAGCTCATCATCAATATATATATACACAAAATATAAAGTTTAACTCAAATTGATGATAGTACAGGAAAGTGGAGATGCTGTGAAACATTAATGTGGTGCCTCACATGCAAACTGAAAGTTTACCAAGTAAAATTTGCAGTGCTGTAAAAATGACAAGTTCCCAATTATTGTGAAATATGATTCAGTAGAAAAACATCAATAGCTAAATTATGGCAAGTCAACAGTCCAAAATGGATGACAGAAATAGAAAAGTATTAAAAGTATTTGATATATGAATGCAATTGATTTGATATTAAATACCATAAAAGGGTATTAGTTCCTTTTATGCTTGAAATTGACTGAGATTAAAGCTGCTAGACAAAGAATTATGAGTAGCCACTGGAATTTTGAATTATTTATAAAAATTACGAAATGGAAAATTAGAATAAAGATAAGCTGAGGGTATTGTTTCAAGGAGTTCCTGAAGTTGCTGATTGACAATTGAAAATAAATAAAACAAATAACAATAAAAACAGAACATCCGTCTATAGTGTGCTGGAACACTTGGCATAGAAAAATTTCGATTAACGTAAGACTGAAAACAAAATAGAAGAAATCAGAGCTAGATAACCTAAGTTTGTTTTTGTGTTACACGAGAAGAATCTATTGAAAGGATCTGGTTGGATATCATTACTATAGTACTCAGCATAAAGAAAAAGCTTCAGATTATGAAATAAATTTAGAAAACGAGCCTCTATTAAAAAGTAATACAGTTGATTTGCGAGAAATACAGATTCCAGATTTAAGATGAAAACTCAAAAGCTGAAGTTAAGCAATGAAAACCATGGTAACTTAGGTATAAAACTACTAAGTGGATCCTCAGTTATTACCAGGAGAGTTTATTCTGAAACATAAGAATGTCTCAAAGGGTTGGGGAGGGAATAACAGTTTTGAAAAGTATCTTGATATAATGAAACACTACATCTCTTTTGAAAGGGAAAGTATTTTACAGATACAAATTTTGATATTCTAATGAAATTAGATGAAGTTGAAGAAATCTAAATGCTAAGATTAGCATTAACAAAAACATAAGTCTGAAAAAGAACTAAATATATATATATATATATTCCTAGTGCTCAGGCTTTGGAAGTTATGCCAGTTATTTGCCTCAAGGAAAAGTCAATCAACACTAAAAGTCATTATTAAATGTTGTGCTAAATTAGAAGAGAATCTATATTCTATATGAGAAAAGAATAAAACAATGGAATGGAAGGAAAAAAAAATTGTTATGCCTTATCTAGGGATCAAATTCAGATCCAATTCTCTGGAAAACAAGATGATTAGCCTAATAAGTCTATTTCATAAACAGCAAAAGATAAGGAATCTGAAGATTTCGATGTTATTCTAATTAGTTACAAGAAAAAGCACTTGTTCCTTTCCTTCTCACAGTTTCAAGGAGAAATAAATGCTCATGCAGACAGAATGGAAACCAATTTAATAGTGTTAATCTTAAATTAGTAACTGAACATGTGTAAAACCATGACCTTAAAAATTCATTGAGATGAACACGTATTTCTTTAAAAAATATACTTAAAACAAGGTAGAAATAGTGATTAGTAAACCAATCACAATGCTTCACAACGTCTTCTAATACATTAGAAAATATAATTGATTTTGCTTTAATTTCCTTATTATTATAAATGTGATTGTTGCGCATGCAAAAGACGCAATTGTTGCAATTATTGTGATTGTTGTGATTAATGATAATTTAATGATATTTTAATAATACTTGTCCACAGACAGACTGACAAAGCGGGAATATTATTCTTCTCATTACTATTTAGAAGACTAAAACATAGAAGGATGACGACATGCCTAGACATTATTAATTTTAAATATATTTTTTAAAGAAATGTGTGTTCTTGTTAACGAATTTTAATGTTAATTTTGAATAAAAATGAAGTTAGAAAATGTTTAAAAGTTATGTAATGTTACTATTCAATGGAAGGTTGCCAAGATTCATTTATGACTATTTGTATCAAATAGGTGAATATTTGATATCAAAAATTTGGAATTAAATAGGTAAGCAAAACAATTGTTCGAACCAAAAATACTCAAAGAAAGAAATCTCAAGGTAATCTAAATATTCAGTAAGATTATGTTGAGCTTTAATATATAGGAATGATGAAAGGGCTAATACTGAATTATTAATAGAAATTTTAAAGCAGCAAAAACAAATTTTAACAGAAATTTTAGCAGAAGGTTGACAAAAAACAATTTCTCTGTTCGTCTTTTGTTTTTTATTTCAGTTACAGGATTCAGTTGAATATTAAATTAGGATAAGTTGATAATGATTAGTTTGTTTTCTTGCTTTTAACATTTTTGTGCTGTATCAGATTTAATATTAATATGATAGGAATTTTAAGATGTTCATTAAGAGGATCTTTTATGAATTAAGATATTGTGAGTAATGTCAATTAATTTTAAACTGAGAAGATTTCATTGCTAACATTCTATATCTCCAAGCAATCACTTATCTTACTACAAAAACTACATAACATAGTTTACATCAAACGGAAATCAGTTTTATTGAAGGTCTAATCAATGTTGTTGCAAATGATCAAATGCAATTCTTTTAAATAACAAAAAAATTGCATAATCACTTGAAAAAGTTTAGATCAAATTGTACTTATGAAAATCCAATATAAATTACACATAAAAAGCACACAACTATAATTTAAATTTACCTGTTTATACTGATTTTAAAAAGATAAAAAAGAAAAACCTGACTGGCCTTAATGAAAGGCATTAAGAATTACTACATAAATATCAGCTCTTAAGATCAAATTGAATAGAAAAGAATTATAAAAGTTCAAAAGTAAATTTAATTAATTACGATTATTTACCTTAATAAGATTATCAATTCGAACACCTAAATTCAAATGAGATGGTTCTGATTCAAAAAGATTATTATCTTCTAAAAAAGAGAAAGAGAAAGAAAAAAAAATTAATAAAACATATATTTTAAATTAATGTTGCTGATACAGAAACTATGCAATATACATAGAGCTTAAGCTAAGACCATTTTGTTTGTTGTAAAAAATAATTTTCAATGAATGTCTTATGCATTTATAAAACACACTACTCAACATTAAATTAGCATTAAGTTATGACTCTTAGTGAGCCCAGTAGTTCAGGAGATACGTTCTTGTATACAGACAGGAGAATCCGGGTTCAATCCCAGCAGAAGTCGGAGGTTTTTCTCTGATTACTAATTCCCTTGGACAGCTCGTAGGCTTCATCAGCCCTCTTTCACTCAGTAATGGTAATCGAATGAAAAAGACATCTAACCTCTGTCAAATGTTTGGATCCTCTACTGTCAATATCTCTTATAGGCATGGACTAGACAGGGATTTCGATTTGATAATTCTTTCTTGACAAAATATCCCAGAAAAACAGTAAAGGAAATAAAGAATTCTGCAGCCTTAAGCAATTCTCAAAATAATGATATTGCAATCCAGTGAAGGCTTCAAATCATTTCTGAATCAAACTGACGACTGCACTAATAAGCAGTTTCGAATGTCACAGTATTAAGGTATCTTGCTCTTTTAGGAGTATGTTAATTTTAATAAATAAAATTAATGTTTTCAAGAGAAACTATTGACAATTGTGTTTTAACACTGAATGCAGTATGCACATTTTATTTTTTTTTTTAAATGCCCTAATAGATAGATATTTATTATGATACAACTACTACATACACAGTAAATCAATCCAATTTTCAATTCTGTTATAAACAGAAGATTTTTACTTTTATTTTTTATTTTTTTTTTAGAAAGAAGAATGGAAACAGCTGTGAATAAATGTGTTTTAAATACTTCTCTAAATTCACAATAAAAAACACCAATGTCAACGTGCAATGCATGATATTACTTAGAGAACCTTAAAAATGCAATGTTCTTCAGGACATCTGTGAAAAACAACATTCAAATATTTTTTCTTCAAGTAATTGTGATGTTAATATCAAACAGGAACTGAAATTCAACTGTAGATGATTAAAAACCTGAGTTTTAATTCACATTAACACCTCAGTGAAAACACACATTCGCAAAACAACAACTTAATCTCTTAATCCACCTCTGAGATCCATAATCCAAAAATGTTCAATTTTCAACTCTTATCTGAAGACATAAGCATTATTTGACTTACATATTTGAAAATGAATTACGGAAGAAATATTCATCAATTCTAACTCTTTCTATAAATCATGATGTACTTTCACTTTAGAATTTGACTTACAAGTTCTATTGTTAGGGTTATTAACACAATGATTCTTGTTTGGTTTAATCCAATTTTGAGTATCAATTGCTTCTTCTTCATCTAGTACAGTTTCCAACCTCAGGCTGGGTCTGTTCAGAATACAAGCCTCTCCATCTAGTTCTGTCCTTTCGGAGGCTAGTTCCTGTTTTGAAAGCATATAAAAAATCCACCAATGGCTTGCTAGGCCTATCGTAGCTTCACCAGGGCCCCGTCGGCCATCAATTTTCAGAGTTCCCATAGGGCCTTCACAGCTACCGTAACAGGCTCAGTTGCAAGAATGATAAATCCGCTGTTTAAAAGTTTCCTTACTGCTATTTGCAATGAATGTATATGGTTTAAGAACACTTGATCACAATGTAATAATGCCGTTTTATATTAGTTCTACACTAATAAACTATTCACTACGCAACATGAAGCATTTTGGAACAGCTACAAATTGCTGTTAGTTTTATTTTTGTTATTCCACTTACCTGCACCATGTAGCATGGCACACGCCTGATCTTCTTCTGTCACTGACAGTGGCTCCTGTCGATATCGAAAGCAGTCTCTTAATCCACCACATTCCTCCTCTGCACGACCATGTCCCAGCCAATAAGATTTTGTAAAGGGAAAGTACCAGGGCTTAGGTAGACCATAGGAACCTGGAAGGGAGGGGAAAAAAAAACAGAAATTCAAATAAAATATCTAAAAATACAAATTCATTTAATCATTCTTTGATAAAAAAACATTTAAAAATTTGATATAAAAATAATATAATTATTTCTTATTTATAAAATATGTAAATGAACAATATATTATTCACGAATTTTAAGCTGATTTTTGTTATATGTAAGACGAGAAAAAGTGGCTGAAGGTGTTTATCTAGATATTCATTTACAAACTATTTAGTATTGTATCATTCATCGCTTGTATCACCCTGGAGTATATAATTCTAAATATTAATTTTATTGACATCTAAAGATACAATAAAAAGTTATCTGCAGTTCTTCAATGGCTTATGTCTTTGTAATGTAAAGTAAAACATTTTTATTTACTAACAAGACGATAATGATTAGTTAAAAGTTTCAATATATTTTCCATGATTTTACTAGGGCATTTTTAAAACTTAATTTTTGGAAGCTTTGTTAGTAATTGTGGTTATATAAAATTATGGTAAATGAAATAAATGATTGATGAGCAACAACTCTTCATTATTTCCTAATTTAAAAGAAGCACTTAAAATTAACCTACGAATGCTATAGGGTCATAAGGAATGGCTATAATTATTATTGGTTAATTATCAAAGTAATTAATATATTTACAATTTTGATTAATTAAAGAGACACTACAAAATAGAAAGACTAGTATTGACTTTTATTGCCAAACTAATTTAAGCATATTTCCCAGGACTGTTATCTAATGTTTTTTTTGTGAATTAATTGAGCAATGAGAGATGATACATGTCTGTTTTTCAGTTATTTTTATTATTCCAAAGACAATTCTTACCTGGATGAACGTTTTCAATG
>JAFIDM010072862.1:2187-32715 GCA_023159025.1 Thereuonema tuberculata
AAATGATACTTTTCAGTGGTTTCTCAGTTACAATAGTGTTCAGTATTCTATCTAATAGAAATACTGCTTCTTTCTTTTTTGAGTCTCTTTTTTTATTCTAAGTGGCACTTTTCAGTGGCTTTTGTGTTCCAAATATTGATGGTTTCTGAGTTACACATAGTAATTTTTCAATATTCTACCTAATAGAAGTGTCGCTTCATTCGTTTTTGACTCTCATTTTAATTATAATTGTCACTTTTCAGTGACGTTTGAGTTACATTTATTGATGGTTTTTGAGTTGCAAATAATGATTTTTTCGGTATTCCACCTCAAAAAAAGAGTGCTTCTCTCTTTCTTGACTCTGTTTTCTTTACTCCAACATCTGGCGTGTACACCCACATATTTTTCAATATCACATAGGATTTGGTTAAGTAAAAATATTTAAAATATTGCAACGTTTCGGCAATTATCGTTCTAATTGTCAGTTTCGAATTACAAATAAACTGACTGATGTGAAATAAATAAATAATCTTGAGATTCAAAAAAAAGATTGAATACATTCCTTATTGATGGGGGAAAGGAAAGGAGATATAAGTCAAAAAACCATATGAAGAGAGTTGTAGTCCCTTTTGGCCTAATGGATAAGGCATCTGACTTCGGATCAGAAGGTTGCAGGTTCGATTCCTGTCGCGGATGTTTCATTGTAAAAATTACTTCTATTTTCCATTCGCTCAGAAAATTGCGCCGGACAGACAGACACACAGACAGACAGAGAAATAAAAGATTTTAGTAATATAGATTCAGTACAAACAACATATGATTCTCTACCCCTGGACATAGAAGTTATTGTTATAAAAATTCATAAATATTTTAACATACCGGTATATTTAGTAAGTGTAAAGAAACATAAAGAATTCTCTGCATTGTGGAAACAGATTATTATCTCATAGCAGCGTAAGGTTCCTTAGTTTTTTACCTGCAGTGGAAAGAATTCTTTTCATTTTTGATGGCCTAAAATCATAAATGTTATCACAAATGCCTAAAATTATTATTTGTTTTTTTTGAAAATCTAGAAAGAGAACTGTTTTTGAAATTTTTATATTTTATATGGTACTATACAGTAATTTAATAATGTAGTTCTGAAATTGGAAGCTAATTCTTTCACAGCAACAAAAGCATTTCAGAAATATTCTGAGTTAATTTGTGATCTTCAGGAAAGAAAAACCCAGAAATTTATACCATTTTCTACCAAAGAATTGCTATTTACTCTAAAAGAGAATAATGATGTTCAGGAACAAAAATTCATCTCAAGCACAGACAATTTTTATAATTCTAGTATCTAATACTTAGAGTTCTGGAGAACCAGTTTTGAGAAAGTTTGTAAGTCTCAGTGGATAAATTTACGAACTGAGGTTGCCTGGTGTGATTTAGAAGAGAGTCCACAAGTTGTTAAAGAAAAAATGAAAGAATCCATAAATATTGATGACCGACTTGATGAACGTACATTATTGAACCAGGTAATTCAAAACCAAAGGGTAGGTTGTGGTTCACGTTCTGAAAAACTACCAGATACTTTTAAGTGGAAGTGGAAAGAAATTTTTATGGGGTTTCAAAAGAATGATATTTTATGTTGCAATATTTCTTAATTGATTGAGTTTGCGATGTCTTGACCAGGAACATCTCCTCGAATTGGGGTAGACTTTCTGTATCTACTGTTGAATATCTGCGAAATGTTAAAATTAATTCAGAACTTTCTTGTTGTGAAGTGCAGGCAATTAGAAAATAACATACCATTTCTGAAAAACGCCATAACTAGTGAAAAATACAACTGAAGAAATAAAGTTTATTAATTCAGTAAACTGTTAAGATTTTTGAGCAATTTCAAAAAAATGTCCAAGGTTGGTCCGAAAAAAAATTATAGTAAACGTAAATAAAAGTGAATAAATCTAAGTAAAATTCATTGCTCCAATTGGTTCTCTACCCAAAAAACTACGAAAAGACGACAACTTTGATGCAGAAAACGATTACGAACTAAAAAATGGATTGGTAAAGTGGTCAGTTAATCCTTATATGTAATCCATTCATTGGCATTATATTTGATATAATTAAAGTTATTCACCTTTCATCAATTATGTAGATTTTCAAATTTAATTTATTTATGTTTTTAAAAATTAAAAAAAAATTGTATCGTTCTCTTTCAGCAGAAATTTCCATTTGAAAATAATGTAGGGGTTTTTATTATTTTTTTTTGTTATTTAAATTCTGAAAAACAACCAAAGGAAAATATTAAAATAAATTTTCAAGAAGAAATCTATAAACAATATTTGATTTAGTTCTGTTTTCATTTGTAATGAAATATTTATAATATTATATTAAAAAATAATAGAAATACGATACTGATTGCAAAAATTTTAATTATTTTCTGTCTCCTTTGTTTAACGTTACTTTAACTTAAAATAAGTATTTTTTTTCTTAATTTGTAAAGCTTTTAAGATTTAATTAATTTTAAGTAATAATAATATTAAATTTCATATGATGAATGAATGCTCATACAAAGGCAGACATTTTTTGAGTTTACTGTTCTTTTTTTTCATTTATAAGAAATTAGAAAAAATATATTCGAAGAACGTACATATGAGACAAAAGATTGATTCATTTTTTTTCATATGATGTTTGTTTTGCTTCTAGATTATTCTTTTCAATATCTCAGTTTTTCAAATCAATTAAATGTGCTATAGGCTTAAATCTTACAAATATTCCCCAAGTACATTCGTATAAGTAAAGAAAATAAATATATAGAAAATACTTAACAAAGTTTTCGAAACAAACAAAAATATCAAGATAAAAGAATTTAGTTAAACTGCCGAAAACCCTGATAGAAAAACAGTTCTATCAAAGAATAGTGACTCAAATTGCAGAGGAAAAGTATAGACTATTTTTTTTTAGTTTTCATGATGATCATCTTATTTCCATTCTCATGAACAAAGCATATATTTTTATAATTAGTAGGATTATTACTTCACTTAACGCGATTGTAGAAGAAGAAAATGTGTATGTACACTCATGGACAAAAAAATTAGCGCACCAAGAAGGAGTCGTCAAAATGAAACGAAAATTTACATACGTAACGACTACTTTGATATAAGTAAATGATCAGAAAATCAAAGAAAAAGCATAATTTATTTCAGAGAAAAAGGCAAAAGAACGGAGGAGTTAATACTCCGTTGGACCCCCCTCTAGCGCGAATGCACGATGCGATGCGATCGGGCATTGAGTCATACAAGTTCTGTATGATGTCTTGAGAAATTTCGTTCCATATTTGCTGTAACCTTGCCTCTAGTTCGTTCAAACTCGTGGGATGCCCAACTCGTCGTCCCAAATGATCCCAGATATGCTCGATCGGAGACAAATCTGGGGATCGGGCAGGCCAAGGAAGGGTAGTAATAGTGCGGAGACAGTCTTGTGACACCCTTGCCGTATGAGGCCGAGCATTGTCTTGTTGAAAAATGGCTCCTGGGATGGCTACTGATTGCATGAGTGGCAACACATGTGGTTGCAGGATTTCATGAACATACTGCTGGGCTGTCATGGTGCCACGGAACAATACTAGGGGTGACCGTGTATTGTAGGCAATAGCACCCCATACCATCACACCAGCTGTGGGAGCGGTGTGTCGCTGTACAGCAAAGGCAGGATTGAAGCGTTCACCACGGGCTCTTCACACACGAACACGATTGTCATCACTGCCGAGATTGAATCTGGATTCGTCGCTAAAGACGACCTGGTTCCATTCCGCTGCAGTCCAGTTTCCTCGTGCGCGGCAAAACTCCAAACGGAGGCGTCGATGGGTGGGCGTCAAGGGCAGGACACGTAATGGGCGCCGCGATACCAACTGTCCTTCAGCCAGGCGCCTTCGTATGGTTCGAGAAGACACAGCGGCCCCTAGTGAAGGTGCTACCTGTGCTTGGATGGCGGCCGATGAAGCAGTTGGCTGTACGCGTGCATTTCTGACTATGTGGCGGTCTTCTCGACGACTGGTCTGTCGAGGGCGTCCTGAGCCTGGTCTTCGTATACATGACATCTCTCGGGTCCACTGGTCCCAAAACCTCCTCACAACACAATCAGAGCGGCCTAATTGACGAGCTACTCGCCTAGCTGACCACCCAGCTTCCATCATCCCGACGATTCTCCCTCTCTCAAACTGCGAGAACTGCGTATACTGTCTTCGAACACGGCGTAATGGCATGTCTACCTCAGCTCTTCCTTTGTAAATGATTCAGCACACTCAAACAAGCTTTGGTTACCTGTTTTATACTCCACAGAGTACGATGTTCAACGCCCTCTACCGGCTATACGTAATGCGCAATCACGCTGCATTTCTAATCATTTGCATATCTCCCCGACATGTACCTTCATTGCAAGTTTCGTTACGATCCCGCAATTATTTCTTGGTGCGCTAATTTTTTTGTCCAAGAGTATATATAAAAATATAAATATATAAAGCAAAATAGTCGTCCATCCGCCTATATGAACGATTTGTATTTTAAATCAGCATGGTAATAAAATATTTCAAAATACAATGTTCTTTCGTTTGTCAGTTTTCGTAAAAACTGAACAGATAATGTTCAACTATCGAGAAAGTATTCTCGGAAATCACTATAAATTAACCATTATCACTATAAATAACAAGAAAAACTATAAAAAAAAAATTCTTTTTCCTATAACTATTTATGATTCTAATATTTATATCTATTCGTAATTTGGGAAGACAAATATTACTTCTTTTACTTTGTGGTTTGTTTTTTACTATTCTATAAACGACACAAGGTAGGGACAGCGATTAGGAAACCAATCACAGTGATTCGCAACGGCTTCTGAGTAACCTATACTTTAGAATAGACTGCGCCGGGTTGTTCGAGAAAATGCACGCGCTAGTCTCTTTACGTCTCCATGTTATCTTACCCACCCCTATTTATATTCAATAGTCGTCATTCTTAACTCAAGTCGTCATTCTTGTTATTACATTGAAATCCTAATAATGATATAAAAAACCCTAAATTGAGAAACAGTGAAAAGATTTAAAATGGGGAGAAAAAAATTAAGAATAAAAATAGCCCATGAGGGGATGGAACCCACGACAGTAGCGTTGTTAGCACGAGGCTGTAACCAACAGAGCTGACAAAAGCCGTTGCGAAACATTGTGGGATATCTGTCCACATACAGAAAGAAAAACCGGGGATATAATGCGTCTTTCAGAAGGCTAAAAGTATATTCAAAAAATTATTTTATTTAATTTTTTTCAATTTTTATAAAACCAAAATCAACCGAAAATTATCTATTTGTCTGAAATTGATATTTGTTGTGAGAGTCAAAACTGTCTGAGAATGTTTTTCAAATAAAAGCAGATTCTTTCTTCTAAATGTCACCATTTCTAAATGTCAAGTATATTCATTAACATAGATGCTCCGGTGCTATTAAAAAAAGTGTTAATATGAGAAGGATTGAAGAAAGCCCGGGAGAAACAAAATGAAGCCACAAAACTTATATTTGTTTTCAAGAATATTTTGTAATGTTTTGAGACTTCATTTGTGGTTGAGAATTATTATATGTCTAAAGATTGTAAATTTTTAGATTTAAAAATTATTAATTTTAATATTTATTGAAATATTTATCGTTTTAAGTATATATGTGAATCGAATTTAAGTCATTTTCTCACTACAACAAATTTTATGATGGTTTTTTGAGTGATATCTGTTTTCTGGGGATTATTTGATTTCAATGAAACTTTATATTTAAAACTTTATTTTCTTTACCTAGTCACGATAAGATTTTGTACTGATAAATTTTCTTTAGGCCCTACACGTATGTTCGTTAATCCTGTGGTGCAGTAAAAATTACGTGGTTTCTTTTCTCGCGAAGAAGATTTTGGAAAGTGTTTACTCCTGACAATCAAAAAATCTCTTACATTCTTCTCTTCTGTGCTTACATATCTTATGAAAACAAATTTTTTTATCAAATTATTATAATCTCAGTCATTACTTCTCTGTCATTTCTTCAAAAATTTTCACAACAATATCTACAATTTTAGAAAATTAGATTGTTACGTTTTGCCTTTAGAAAACTGAAGATACAAAATTAAAAGTTAATTCAGTTATCCAATTTTAAACTTTGTGAATAAAATAAGGTATTATCAATATAATCAAATACCATATTGAAATTTTTTAAAAATTTACTTTATATATATTATTATCATAATTTATACTTTATCAACTTTAAAACAGGTTTGCTTGAATTCGTTCCTCTTTACAGTCTGTTTCAATTTTGATTTCTGCTTGCAACTAATAAGCCTCGTTTTTATTTTATATGTTTTGCCTGAATAAATCATTATGAAATTACTAATAGTACAATAAAAAAGATGATATTGGTTTACAGTTGTAAAAGTAATAAATATTTGAATATATTATGAATGTTTTTTTATAAAACCTATTTAGGAATTCTGTTAATTTGAATTTTATTTGATGGCCTCAAGAATTGAAAGGTCAGTTGATGGTTGAAATAAAATCATCAATACTCTGAACATATGTTGTACCAACAGCAATTATTATACTGTTTAATATCAAAATTTTTTGATGAGTTTCGATTTTTCAACAAAGAAACATTTAAATAGAATTCATAAAGTGATTATTGAAAGAGATTTCGAGAAGATATTTTTCCTGAGGGTTCCAAATCGCTGCGTAGGAGGTACTCGGTATTTTCTTTTTGAGCGTTTTTTTTTCAAACAATGAATAGAGTGCTTCAAAAGTTGAAAAAAACCAATTTTAAAATGTTTTCATAATGACGAAATAATATTTGAGATGTTAAATTTATAAGCGGTCTGACACTAAAATAAATCAAAAAATAAATCAAAAAAAGGAACTAGATAATACTGGTAATACTTAGACAGAAATAATAAATTTTACTGTTATTTTCTTAAAATATTACAAAATCTGCTCCAGTTCCAATTTGCTCCAATTTCTTCTGTCCCGAAAAAATTACAAAAAGACGACAACTTTCGATGCAGAAATCGATTGCAAAAGTGGTCAGTTATTCCTTATATATAATCAATCCTTTGATATTTCATTTGATATAATTAAAGTTATTCATCCACTATGTAGATGTTTAAATTTAATTTAATATAGCCCTACAAAATGGAGAAAATTGTGTTCTTTCTTTCAAGAGAAAATTTCCATCAACCTATATAATTGGCTAAGTTCGTCTGTCTGTCTATCTCTATGTCTGTCTGACTGTAACTTGATATAATTAAGCTATTAAGATAGATCCAAGGTTCTCAATGGTACCATTCAATCAAGGGTACTTAAATTGGATGAAAAATTATTTCATTTTGACATTCCATGTTGTTTCCATAAAATTATATTCTTGGAAACTGACCTAGACAACTAAAATTCTAACAAAAAGTACGTTCAAAACACCGATGCACCGATTTTAATGAAATTTGGTATATTTACTCAGTTTATTACGCTGATTTTGAAACTCAAAACCATTTTTGCCGTAGAAGCTTCGTTCTGAAGTTAGCGCAGTAATTAGATTATACAAAGGTGAGTTTTAAATGCCTTTCGGCATTATGAGTCAAAAATACTAATTATTTTCTAGATAAATAAAACTTTAGAAAATGACCTAGACAACTGAAATTCTAACAAAACATACGTTCAAACCAAATAATTTTGTTACCACTGCGCCCATTTTAATGAAATTCGGCAGACTTACTCAGTTTTTTACGCTGATTTTGAAACTCAAAACCAATTTAGCCGTAGAAGCATCGTTCACAAGTTAGCGCAGTATTTAGATTATACAAAGGTGATTTTTAAATGCCTTGAGGCGTTATGAGTCAAAAATAATAATTATTCCATTCTTACTTGTAGTAAAATTTATTTGGAAGGATAAACATTAGATAAGGTTGGTATTTCGTTTTTCTTTTTGGGTGGAAAATGATCCTTTTGATTATACTTTCAGAACCTATATTACTGATGTACAGGTAAGAAGTACAGCTAAAGAGGTATGATAAACATTAAAAAAAAATCAAAGCAAATCATCAAATATATATATATCAATTTTGATATATGATATATGAATTGATGTGCGCTCCCCGAGCCCGAGATGGTTCGACACGTCATCCGCGGAATTCAAGATGGTGTTCGTAGAAAACTAGAGTTGATTCAGCCTAGATCAATTGAAGATTTGAAAAATTAATTAAAAGCTTATGTGGATTATCGACAATATGACAGTGTGCGGAGTGGACGGTTGGTCAATAATCCGACTCAGGAAAGAACGTTTCAAAGAAATGCCGTGGGACGGTCAGAGGAAGTATCTACTAGGCCCAGGAGGGTCGAAAATACCGCCATTTAAAGAAGCTCGGAGCCCATGTGGAAATACTTTTGTTGTGGAAAAACAGGACACCTAGCCGCCCGATGCCCCGCCAGGGAGACCCGAGGTCGTGCTGATAGGGTAAAGCCAGAGGAAGTTGAGGTGCATAAAGACGAGGACATTCGAAATAAAACTGCATCAATGTTAGGGGCTACAGAAGCCGAACAAGGTACGGCAGTCAAGGGAGTGCTCGCGATAGACGTAAAGGTTAATGGATCCAGTCAGGAGACCATCTTGGATACGGGAGCCGGTGTAGCCATTGTGAATGAATCTTTTGTGAAAGAACAACTGTGCGAGGATAGTTAGAGAATCTGTTCCTAAAATCTGCCACCTGGGAGGACAGTTTGTGCAATCAAGCGGTTACGTAAAAGTGATTATGGATTTGGATGGAAAAATGAGTGAATTGGAAGCTGTAGAAGTAAAGGACGTCCCATATCCATTAATCCTTGGATGTAGTTGGTGTAAAGAACATAAAGTGAAAATCGATTTAGAGAATCTTCTAATGAGCTTACAAGTGGGAAAAACTAAAATAAAAAAATCACTAAGATTTTCAGATACAGTGTTGCAACAAATTCTTTCCAAAACAAAAGACTCTGACTTAGAAGGAAGAATAAGGAACGAAGAATTGTGTAGAATTCGAGAAGATGGAAGAAGAAGACTCAAAGAGCTGAGAAAAAGGCAGAGAGAAAGAAAATGAGGAGGCGAAAAGGAGACAAGAAGAAGTGAAACGTAGAATTCAGGAAGAAGAAGAAAGAAAGAAACTAGAAGAAGTGAAACGTATTCGGGAGGTAGAAGAAAGAAGAAAACGAGAAGAAGGGAAACGAATTCAGGAAGAAGAAGAAAGAAGAAAACGAGAAGAAGGGAAACGAATTCAGGAAGAAGAAGAAAGAAGGAAACAGCAAGAAGTGAAACGTGTCCAGGAAGAAGAAGTAAAGCGAAAGCAGAAAGAAGACGAAATACAGAAAAAGCGTTTAGAAGAAGAGGCATCCAAGAAACAAATAGTTCAAAGTGAAAATTTGACTAAGGTGATTTTGGAGCGACCCGTCACAAGTCAGGATACAGTGACGAAGAACCAAATCAGGACGGATGTCAAGAACTGTGATAATCAGGGTGTATCATTAAGAGAAATACAAATGAATCGAGGGACAGACAAGTGGATGCTAGAATTAAAGGAAATAGGGTTAAAGGAACAGAAATCTTTAACGGAAGAAGAGCAAAAATGTCTTAAGGGATATGAAGTACGGCAAGGAGTTCTATATAAGATGAAGTGTGTCAATAGTATTCAAGTTTCAAAAATATATAAATATACACACAAACAAAAAAATTTTAAAATAAATATATTTACATAAAAATGGAGCCTTTCGAACCCACATAGAGGTTCATCATCATGCACAACAATTTCTTATAAAGTTCCACTTAAATAGAGTCAAGAAAAGAAAAAACCAATGAAAAACAATATTTAAATTAATTTACAAATGATGAACCTCTATGTGGGTTCGAAAGGCTCCATTTTTATGTAAATATATTTATTTTTATATTTTTTGGTTTGTGTGAATATTTATATATTTTTGAAACTATGTTAAAACACACGTAAAATATTGCTCAAGTATTAATGTTTGACTAGGGATTAACCCCTTTATTTTCTTATAAGGTTCTATCTCGACCCCCCCTTGTGTAGCCCAAGGGGTCAGCATTGTTTAACATTCCTTTCCTTTAACAAGCCTGCCTTAAACCTTTGATTAATCAAATTCTTTAGAATTTATATAATATTAGTTGTTAATCCCTTATGCATCATTGATTGAAATATTGAAAATAGTAAAATAAATTAGTAAATAGTTTAATATATAAAAAAATTTTTATGAATAATTGAAAAATAATTGTAGATATGTATATAATTTGTAAATACGTAAATAACTGAAATAGATAGCACTATAGAGAATTTAATAAGTGTAAATAAGATAAATACATCTTCATAAATTAGTTTTGTAAATAGTTGTAAATAGTTGTAATTATGTAAATAACTGTAAATAGATAGCACCATATAGAATTTAATAATTGTAAATAAGATAATATTCAATTAATTGTAATGAGTAGGCCTACTAAACAAATTATTATAAATCAATTGAAAATAGTACTACACTGTATTTTTATTTTAATTGTAAAAAAATATTGTCCATCCTGATCATCACCTTCAGAAATGAATAGGTTGCCCCATAATATCAAACAAAAGGTCGATGAATTTTATAACCTGCATAAAAAATTAGCGGCTACTGACTTAGCTATTAAATTCAATAATTGCTGTATTCATAATCAACTCATTCCTAATCCTTTGAAAATAAGTATTCCTTTTGCTAATGAGAAAACCGTTGATAAATATATTAAAAAAATTCAAAGGCAATATCTCAGTATAAGATTAATCGAGAATCATAGAAAGAAAAATAGTTTATTTAAGAAATTGATTAATCTATCTAAATTCCTTCAATGTAAATTGAAACCTTATGATTATGTTCTTAAATTAGGTAAAGGAGCAGAAAAAGCTTTAAAAGTAACAGAAATAATAAAAGATAGGCATATTAGGAAATTAACTAATCTCTCCTTAAAGAAATGGAACTGGTCCGCACAAGAAGAGACGTCAGTTATTAACGAATCAAATTATCAGCTCACCTTTGCAGAGAAAATGGTCTTAAATAAAGGTCTGAAGTTTAATTTGCTACAGAATCCAAGAAATATCCATAGATTTGTAGCTATAACAGAGGAGGCATTAAATAAAAGCAAGATTTAATAAAGCACAGAAGAATGACACACGTAGAAAAATTGGTTCATTAATCATGCAGAATAGAAACCACTCACCTGTTAGTAATTTTTCACCTATTGAAATTTTGGCTTACAAGAGCTTACGTAAAAATTCGGACATTACTATTGTTGCATCTGACAAAGTCGGAAAAACGGTAGTCTGAAACAGCTTAGATTATATACAGATGATAGATTGTCATATTATGAATGATAAAGTTTATAAAATAATAAAATGTGATATGGATCAAATCAAAAAAGAAATGAAGAAAAATGTAAGGGAATTGGCGATAAAAATGAAGGTTGATTTTGCTGAAGAAATTTTATCTGAACATTATAGTTTTCCAAAAATGAGAGCAATGCCAAAAGTACATAAACCTAAAAATCAAGATGGAAAATTTGCTACGACACCAATTATTAATTGTTCCAAATCTTTACTTTCTCGAGTATCTAAAATGGTAGCTGAAAGATTGCAGCAATTTAAGATTAGCCTAATAGGTTCAGTAAAAAACGGAGAAGAATTATGTGATAACCTAAGAAATTTAAATTTAGAAGAGAATAGTACTTTTTCTCGATTGATGTTAAAGATCTATTCACGTCAGTTAACTTTTTATTTCTTTTGAAGGTGATAGAATTTCATTTTGAAGATCTAAATTCTAATGAAAAACATGAAATTATTTGCCTTATTGAGTTTTTATTTGCTAATTAGTTTTTCATAGGTAATGGTCATATTGTTTTACAGCATTCAGGGTTATTTATGGGGCTACCTTCTTCAATGATTCTTGCAGAAATTTCCATGCAATATATTGAATATTCCTTCTTTACTTTGTTTGACAATTCAACATCCTTTTTTCAAAGGTATGTTGATGACATCTTTATTATTGCTGGATCTAATTCTGAAGAAATAATATTAGATCAATTTAATGCCATAGAGAAAGATATACAATTCACTTTAGAAAAACAGAAAGATGGCTATTTACCTTTTTTGGACGCGTTGATTAGGATGGATAATAAATCGATTTCCACTGAGCCATATTCGAAACCTACTGCAGGTAATAATATCACTTTATTTTCCTCATTTATTCCATTGTCAGCAAAAGTAAACCTTGTTAGTATGAAGGTTAATAAAGCTTTTAAACTTAGTTCCAGTGAAGATTGTTTTGATAAACATCTGCAAAGAATTAAAAAACTTTTTCTTGAACGGGGTTACCCGAGCCAATTTATTAAAAACACTATGTTAAAATGTATTCATAACATCTATAATTCCACTCCTAATAAAGAGAAAAATGGACTTGTTTGGGCAGCATTTCCGTTTCATCCTTCGCTGCCTGAGCTCCTTAAAAACATTTTTTGTGATATCGATATTAATTTGGGATACCGTCTAGATAGCAAATTGTCTTATCCTGTTGATCATAATAAAATAAAAAAAGATGAAATTGAGAAGAAAGGTTGCATTTACTTGGTTCCTTGTTATCAACATGATTGTTTTTATATTGGTAATAGCGGTCAGACTCTGAAAAAAAGATTTAGTCAGCACCACAGCTATATTAAGACTGGAAAAACTAATGGTTCCTTCATAGCTAATCATATGTATAAAGAAAGACATATAGGAAAATTTGAGGATTTTATCGTGATTGACCAATGGAAAAAGAGACAAGGAAGAGAAGCCATTGAATCCTTGTTTATTAAGACTTTAGATTCATATAATACTTTTATTCCAAATAGTAATATTCATCATTACTTATATAATAATAATTTCCATAGATTTGCAAAAACACAAAAAAAGATTATTAGAGAAAAAATTGACAAAAAAAAGACGAAACTTGATTGTATAAATAAGATTGTGTAAGGTATTTATAATATTATATAAATTATTTTTTTTTCTTCTTTTTGTTTACTTTTGTTAATTTACAGTTGACAACCAGAGGGCTATACCTGTCAACCACATTTGTCCTCATTGGACAACTGTTCTCGTATGGAATGCGAATTTGTAAATTAATTTAAATATTGTTTTTCATTGGTTTTTTCTTTTCTTGACTCTATTTAAGTGGAACTTTGTAAGAAATTGTTGTGCATGATGATGAACCTCTATGTGGGTTCGAAAGGCTCCATTTTTATGTAAATATATTTATTTTTATATTTTTTTTTTGTGTGTATATTTATATATTTTTGAAACTATGTTAAAACACACGTAAAATATTGCTCAATAGTATTCAAGTACTCTTGCCAATAATACCAACTGATTTGCGGGATGGACTAATAAAAAAAGATCATATAGATTCTGCAGATAGACACTTAAGTGTGGAAGAAACTTGTGATAAGCTTCAAAAGAAGTTTTATTGGCCTAGGATGAGCAAAAGTGTTAAAAGATACGTATCGTGCTGTCCACAATGTCAGGAAGTAACTACATCGAGGCAGACGAACTTACAACGGAGGTTCAGTCTTCAGAGAAAGCCACCCGATAAATCTGATAGCCGATTGAAGTAATCAGTTGAAATTTAGACATCGCAGGGTCTGCGATGGTTTTAGGGGGGAGGAGATGTTACCTGGTGATTTTTCCTTATGTGTTTCCCCCCCCCCCCCCGTAGGTGGACTCTTCCTTGCCCGGAGCTCGGTTTCCACGTCACCTCTGAGGTTAGTTGACCGTTCCAGAGCTGATGGCGAGGCCGGACTCCGGGGATATAATGATGAGTTCCACCTGTGTAAGACAGTTAGTACGTGGCTGACAGCCACCAGGGGATCTCCAGCCGGAGATAGAATAGCAGAGTTAGTGTGTGGCGGCAAGCCAGCCGCAGGAGAGGCTCTCAGTCTTCGTCCGAAGCCACCGAGAGATCAGTTAGTTGAGGGGCAAGCCAGCCGCAGGAGAAGCTCTCAGTCTTCAACCGAAGTCACCAAGAGAACAGTGAGTGTTCGGCCACGACTGGTCAAGGGGGAAGAGGTTACTTCCCGCAGTAGTACGTCCAAAATGTGTGCCTGGGCCGAGGCCCAAAAAGTGTGTTAGAAGTACGAAGTACCGTTGTTACGGAGAAGTGAGAAGACGAGGCCACCTCCAACGCGGACAGCAAGACTGCCCTCCCCGCGTTGGAAGCCGAGACGCACGGCGTACGAAAGCCACGACGCCGGTGGCAGACGAGAGATATCGCCGTTCAGTTCAGCGGGGATTGTCAGACAACTCTCCCCGCTAAGCAACGCTCGGAGCCGGCCAACGCAGGAGACGTTGCCGGCAAGCGAGAGACCGTAGTTATCCGAAGTCCGAAGTTCCAAACGAGTTCCCCGCGGTCGAGGCGACCAAAGGACCGCCAGCTTCATCAAGCCTTTCCCGGAGTCGAAACCGAAGAGGATTTGCGAAGCCCGCAAGCCCCCCCTTCCAGTTGACGAATAATTGAAGACGTCAGACGCATGCAGAGAAGTCGACGCCGACCCCTCATCAGATCCCCACCCACCCCATTGCTGACGATTTTGGCGGATGGCGAAATCTACAGGCAGCAATATTTACTCAGTTTTTTACGCTGATTTTGAAACTCAAAACTATTTTTGCGGTAGAAGTTTCGTTCAGAAGTTAGTGCAGTATTTATATTACATAAAGGTGAGTTTTAAATGCCTTTCGGCGTTATGAGACAAAAATAATAATTATTCTTTAGATAAATTAAACTTTAGAAATGGTTGGTATTTCGTTTTTCTTTCTGGGTGGAAAATGATCCTTTAGATTAAACTCTCAGAACCTATATTACAGGTGTACAGATAAGAAGTATATCTAAATAGGTCTGATATACATACATACATAGTTCTCTGCCAAGGGCAGGTCCTTCACTGCAAACCCAGCATTCTCCAATCTTTCCTATTTTCTGCCTTCCTCATCGTCTTCACATAAGATCCATTTACCATAATGTTGTCGATCATCTGAAATCGTCTTCTGCCTCGAACTTTTTTACCGTTCACCGTTCCTTCCAGTGCATCCTTCATTAGGGGGGCAAAGGCTATTTAGGATTTCCTGGTCTCCGATCGGGTCAAAAACCCTGATGGAACTGATATTTAACTATTGCGGTAAATTTCGGTGAAGTCCGGAGGGCCTAATTGGTCAAATCCACTTTCCTCAGTTCCACGCGGGGCCCCCTGGGATCTTTTAAGATGCGAAAGACAGAGTGGTGTGCGGAAAGCAACGGGAAGCTACCGCATTTACTTTTCCCAAGAAAAACTGCAAACATGGCATGATGAATCTTTCCTCGGCAAAAAATTCCCGGCGTAAACTATCCCCCCATTCGGATGTCCGTGAGGGGGATACTGAGGAAGGTCACATTACGACGCAATTCAACCGACAGAAGAAAAGAAGATTGAGGTCTGATAAAACATTTAAAAAAAAAATTCAAATCAAATCATCAATCGAATCAAACGAAGAAAACAAGCAAAAATATAATTATTTGATCTCAATGAAACTTTATAGTTAAACTTTATTTTCTTTACCTAGACACGATAAGTTTTTATACTGATAAATTTTCTTTAGGCAAAACACGTACGTTCTTTAATCCTTTGGTCCAGTAAAAAATACGGGGTTTCTTTTCTCGTGAAGAAGATTTTCCAAAGTCCTGACAATCTAGAAATCTCTTACATTCTTCTCTTCTGTGCTTACATATCTTATGAAACCAATTTTTTTTATCAAATTATTATAATCTCTGTCATTACTTCTCTATCATTTCTTCAAAAATTTTCACAACAATATCTACAATTTTAGAAAATTACATTGTTCGGTTTTGCCCTTAGAAAACTGAAGATTAAGAGTTAATCAGTTATCCAATTTTAAACTTTGTGAATAAAATAAAGTATTATCAATATAATCAAATACCATATTGAAATTTTTAAAAAATTCACTTGACATATATTATTACCATAAATTATACTTTATCAACTTTAAAACAGGTTTGCTAGAATTCATTCCGCTTTTCAGTCTAGTTCAATTTTGATTTTTGCTTGCAATTAATAAGCCTCGTTTTTACTTAATTTGTTTTGCATGAATAAAAAACAATGAATTTCTAATAGTACAATTAAAAAGATGATATTGGTTTACAGTTGTAAAAGTAATAAATATTTGAATATATTGCGAATAATTTTTATAAAACCAATTTAGGAATTCCCCTCCAATCCTCCATGGACATAGGGCTTGTCGCGCCGGAGGGGCTTGAGTGCTTCAATGAAGTTTAGAGCTATGCTGGCGGTAGCAGTGCTACCAGAAGGGCCTCCCAAGCCAGACAGGTCTGAATCGAGAAGTGAGACTAACTTTGTCCAAACTCCCATACGATGCAAATGGTGAGAGTTGGGGAAAGAAATGGCGACCTACCCCAGAAAATCATCGCCAAGAAAATTCATGGAAAGTCTCTCGCATAAATTGATTATGGTACTCAATGGTGGGCCAGTAAGTATCCAACGTGATACTGGGGAAGAGCAACGATCCTTCGCGAGTAATGCAGGAATTTATGATACAGATGGGAGAAAGCCTTCTGGAGGTCCAACTGCTGATGCTGTCTGCAATGAAAGGAAGAATCTGCGCTGTTCGAGAATGTGCAAGATAGCAATATGGAATGTCCGTGGAATGAGTCTGGGCAAAATGGACATCGTCAAACAAGAAATGAGGAGACTAAACATAGATTTACTCGGTGTTAGCGAATTGCATTGGAAGGACAGTGGCCACTTTCAGTCTGACAACTTCTTTGTATATTACTCTGGTCATCAAGATCAATGAAGAAATGGAGTGGCATTTATAGCTCAGAAGAAAATAGCCTGTACAATTGAGAGCTATTTCTCCATCGATGACCGCATAATGGCCATCCGTATCCGTGCTAAACCACTGAACATTACAGTGATACAAATCTATGCACCAACAACAGATGCTGAAGAAGATGAAATTGAACAGTTTTTTGCCAATATTGAAGAAACATTGAAAATGATGCCCAAAAGAGACATTATTTACTTAATGGGCGACTTTAATGCTAAAATCGGCAATCAAAAAGAGGGAACTATTATAGGGCAATTTGGATTGGGTGAAAGAAATGAGGCTGGAGACCGTCTATCCTAATTCTGTATTGAGAATCATTTCTGGTTCGCAAACACATGGTTTATGCAACCAAAACGCCGTCTGTACACCTGGACAAACCCTAATGGACAGCATAAGAACCAAATTGATAACATTCTCTGCAGGCAAAGATGGAAGAGTTCAAATAGAGCTGTCAAAACTTTCCCTGGTGCAGATTGTGGCTCTGATCATGAGCTGCTTGTAGCCATCATCAAAGTGAAATTTTGTAGCATCAAGAAAACTGCCCCACCGAAACGTTCTGATGTCTCCAATGTTTCTGAATCATATAGTGTTGAAGTGAAAAATAGATTCGAACTTTTTAACACTGTAGGCAAATATCCAGAGGAATTGTGGGAAGAAATAAAATGTACAATCACGGAAATAGTTCAGGAACATATACCATACAAGAAACGTGAGGAAAAGAGCAAATGGCTGTCAGAAAACATCATCAAAATTGCTGAACAAAGGAGAGTGGCCAAGTCTGCGGGGGATCAAAACAAAGTTGGGATGCTGAATGCAGAGTTCCGAAGAGCAGCAAGAAAAGACAAAGAGGCTTACTGGAATCGGCGTTGCCAAAAACTGGAAGAGGATTGGCAGAAAGGTCACACTAGAGATCTCTTTGCGCATGTCAGGAAAATTCGAACTCCCTTTGCTGCCCAAAAGGGAATGATAAGAGACTAAAATGGAAAATGTTTGTTTGAACAGAAGAGTATTAAAAGTAGATGGCTGGAGTACACAAAAGACCTATATTCTAGTACTAGCAAAGTAGAGCCACCTAACAATGATCTAGTAGAAAATGAACCAGCCATCTTGTTTGAGGAAGTTATGGGCACTGCAGCACTTATCAAGCAATAAGGCTCCTGCCACTGACTGTATTCCAGCTGAACTGTTGAGATCTGTTCCACCAAAGGTTATCAAGGAAATTTGCCAGAAAATCTGGGAAACTAGGAGGTGGCCTAAAGAGTGGAAAAAATCAGTATTCATCCCATTACCAAAGAAAGGAGATTCAAAAGATTGCAGAAATTATCGCACAATAGCCTTGATTCCTCATATAAGCAAAATCTTGCTCAAAATTATCCAACAACGTCTTCGACCGTTCATTGAAGCAGAGCTGCCAGATTCTCAAGCTGGCTTCCGGCGTGGTCGTGGTACTCGTGACCATATTTCAAACCTACGGTGGATTGTGGAAAAATGTTATAAGTATCAGAAAAACATTTACATTTGTTTTATTGACTTTCAAAAGGCGTTCGACTGCGTTGAACATAATCAATTATGGAAGGCATTGCAGCAACTAAACATTCCTGTGCATCTAATAGAGATGATAAGATCTCTATATACTGATCAAAAAGCTACTATTACAACACAATATGGAGACACTGAGTGGTTTGATATTGATAGAGGTGTGCGACAGGGTTGCATTCTATCCCCGTTCCTCTTTAATCTGTACTCTGAAATGGTAATGAGGAAAGCAGACTTGGAAGAATCAGAGATCGATGTGAGGATTGTGGTAGAGTTATCAACAACCTTAGATATGCAGATACTGATCTTTATTAACAGAAACTGAGGAAGGGTTGAGACATCTTGCAGGAAAGATCAAGAGAGAAAGTGAAAAGATGGGTCTCCTTCTTAATATCAAAAAGACAAAGATCATGACGACTGCTGAAACAAAGGATCATAAAATAACCATCGATGGAGAACAATTTGAATGCGTGAAATATTTTTGTTTCCTTGTATCCAAGATTGACCAGAGTCAAGGCTGTTGTCCTGAAATTAAGCGTCGAATCGCATTGGGCCACAGAGCAATGTTGAGCATGAATACAGTGTGGAAAAGTAAAGACATCGGTATTTCGACTAAACGCAGACTAGTCAATGCCATAGTGTTTCCTATTGCATTGTATGGATGCGAAAGTTAAACAATGAAGAAAGCTGATTGGAGGAGAAAAGATGGGTTCGAACTGTGATGTTGGAGACGCCTCTTGCGAATTCCATGGACAGAAAAGGTTACAAACAGGCAGGTTTTGAAACGCATGAAACCTGAAATTTCGCTTGGCGGGAAGATAAATAGAATGCAGCAAAAATATTTTGGACATGTGTCACGATCTGATTCACTTGAGAATGCTATAATGCTGGGAATGATGAATGGGAAAAGAAGGCGTGGCCGACCGAGGATCACATGGATAGACACTATTAAAGCAATCACAGGCCTAAGTTTAGAGCAGTTAAGAAGGAAGGTACAAGATCGGAAAGAGTGGCGAGAGATGACCCATAGAATCGCCAAGAGTCTGATACGGCTAAATGGTTAAAAACAACAACAAATTTAGGAATTCTGTCAATTTGAATTTTATCTGATGGCTCAAGAATTGAAAGGTCAGTTGATGGTTGAAATAAAATCAGCAATACTGTCAAGACATGTTGTAGAGATAGCATTTTTTATATAATTTATATTACAATAATTTTTTAATTGAGTTTCGATTTCTCAACAAAGAAAATTAATCTGTTTTAAAGGTTTCAATAGAATTCATTAAGTGATTAAATTATTGAAAGATTTCGAGAAGATATTTTCTCCTGAGGGTTCCAAATCGCTGCGTAGTAGGCAGCTCGGTATTTTCTATTTGATCATCTTTTTTTCAAACAATGAATAGAGTGCTTCAATAGTAGAGAAAAACAATTTTAAAAATTTTTCATAATTACGAAATAATATTTGAGATGTTAAATTTATAAGCGGTCTGACACTAACATAAATCAAAAACTAAATCGAAAAAAAGGAACTACATAATACTGAGACAGAAATAATAAATTTCACTGTTATTTTCTTAAAATATTACAAAATCTGCTCCAATTCCAATTTGCTCCAATTTGTTCCGTGCCGAAAAAAATACAAAAAGACGACAAGTTTCGATGCAGAAATCCATTGCAAAAGTGGTCAGTTATTCCTTGTATATAATCAATCCTTTGCTATTTCATTTGATATAATTAGTTATTCACCTTTCATCCATTATGTAGATGTTGAAATTTAATTAAATTTAGTGCTAAAAAATGGAAAAAATTGTGTTGCTTCTTTGAAGAGAAAATTTCCATCAACTTATATATTTGGCTAAGTTCGTCTGTCTGTCTGTCTCTCTGTAACTCGATATAATTAAGCTATTAAGATAAATTCAAGTTTCTCAATGGTACCATTGAATTAAGGGTACTCAAATTGAATGAAATATTAGTTCATTTTGTCATTCTACATTGTTTCCATGAAATTTTATTCTTGGAAACTGACCCAGACAACTGAAATTCTAACAAAACATACGTTCAAAACCAAATAATTTTGTTACCACTGCACCCATGTTAATGAAATTTGGCATACTTACTCGGTTTTTTACGCTGATTTTGAAACTCAAAACCAATTTAGCCGTAGAAGCTTCGTTTACAAGTTAACGCAGTATTTAGATTATACAAAGGTGAGTTTTTAATGCCTTTCGGCATTATGAGTCGAAAATAATAATTTTTCCATTCTTGCTTTTAGTAAAATTTATTTACAAGGATAAATTTTAGATATGCTTGGTATTTCGTTTTTCTTTTTGAGTGGAAAATGATCCTTTAGATTAAACTCTCAGAACCTATATTAGGGGGAGGTTGCCATCAATGAACCACCAAACGACTTCTGGTTATATCTGACACAAATAATATTTTAAAATTCCATATATAGGCTTTTATATAATTTTACTGGTAAGGAATGATAATACAAAGTTATTGAGACTATACGATTTTTATCTTTCTTTAAAAATTAAAAAAAATGTAAAATTCATCAATTGGTTCCGTGAAGGCGACAGGGTCCTCAATGGACCACCATGTTCCCACGAATGAACCATCAGAGAAAATAATCAAAAAAATCTTTAAAAAATGCTTACAAATCATGTTAATAATTAATATTATAAAATTAAAAACATGCATGGCATTAATCAATGTAGAATGTACTTTTCATCTAACTCTTAGTGGTAATTTGAAACTGTAAAATGAAACAAATGTGGTCATTGACATTTGAATATTTTAATGCTAGATTTCAAAAATAAAAGTTATAAAAAAAGATGCAAACCAACTTGAAATCAAAAGCGAATAACAAAGTAAAGTGCGAGTTATGACGTGGCACATTATTTGCCTAATTCTAAGTCTGAGACTATTCTTATCATAGCTTAAAATAGTTTTTTTTAATGCGACATGCCACACAGAAATATTTCTTTTGTCCCCGTTTAACATCTGCACAGTTTTCGTAGACCCATTTCTTGCAGGACATGCACCGAATCATGTTTTCCTCAACGGTTTCTCCACATTTAAAATAAAATCATGAGTCTTGTAACGAATTTGATTTTGAAATATTCAGTTAAATTTAAAATCAAATTGATATGATAATAATTGAAGAACCAAGCAAATTGCATTTATTTATTTTTTGCATGATGAAAGAAATTATGCAAACAAGGAAAGTCATGCGATTCTAGTTAAAACAATGAGATATGAAGCTGACCAGGAAGAGCGTGTGAACAATACCTAAAAGCATGGACGAAATGCTAGAATTTTGAATTGTTTTAGAGGCAGAATGATTTTATACTCCTTATCGAAAGGAACAACCTTCTTTTAAGCTGATAACTTCTGATATATATATATATATATATATATATATAATTCGTTTAAGGCATATAGTTTTAAATGTAAATCCTAGTAATAATTTTATTAGAATCAAATCATTTAAAATAAGTACTGATTGCAATGCTGGAAGATAGAAGAGTGTCTTACACGAAGCATGAAGAATAGGGCTATATAAAGATTTTGGTATCGGAAAACTCGACGCAGTCCTCGTCACATATTGCCAATTTGGATGAAGTTCTCAAGATGGGGATAAATGACCAAACTACGGAATATCATCAGGAGAATTTCCAGACGATTAATAGTTGGTGATCGACTTTTGTAAGTAGACTTTATTTTCTTCATTTTATCGGCAGAGGCGTCGACGCGGATATCGAAGGCTGTTCCTGTAAGCCTATCACGTGGATATCGACGAGAATTTCAGCATATTATAAATAATGAAAGGTTAAGTGATATTTCCGACATAAGGGAAATGAAGACAAGTGCCTTAAGATATAGAGAAGTGAATTTTAGTGAGAAATGTTTACAGATGGTGAACAGCCATTATTTTTTTGAAGGTGAGAAGCCATGAGGACGTAAGACTATTTCGAAAGCCGAAATAGGGTTAGCTAATTCGCATTCAATGTAAGAAGTGAGATAGTGAAAACTAAATGATATAATTAGTTTATGGATTAATAGTTAAAATAATACTGTTTTATTTGGCGAAACTTAAAGAACTTAATTTCATTTTTTAATTGTTAATTACGAAGCAGAAGACTAATAAATGAACTTTGAATACATATCTATCAATGAACTCTTAGACTTTTCATTAATCTATTCTGTGACAGATTTAGAATTGTAGAAGTACTAATACAGAGTTATAAAATCGTATTAGTAGATAAGACTTTTTCGTCAGAAGAAGATTCATACATGTATTCAAGTCAAATTTACACGATTTATTAAATGATGTTTATTCTTGCATATGAGCTCTGTTTTATTTGGTGTGTTTAGTTGTAATGGCTTAATCACCCCAAGATATTATTATATTTCATTGTAATTAAATTTTACAAGTCTTAATTTTGATGAGTCCTAATTTTACTGAAGGGTTCTTCATTATCTTCTTCTTTTTTGGTTCTCTCCCTCCGTATTCTTTTCCTGTAGAGAAAAATGATGATCTTGAAAAACATCATGGTTCACATGCCACACTCATGGGCAGCAGCCTTCAAACATATATCACCATTGCGATATGCTGCTATGGCTCTCTCCATATCACTTGGGTTCCATGAGTCATATTTCACACCTTTAGGCATCTTGTAAAATCTAAAATAAAACAGTTATAGTTAATTCGTTTATCTCTGTTTGAAAATAATAGTATTTACTTAAAAGGGCTTAAATGGTTACGAACAATCGACAGTGTGTTATAACTCAATTAGTATTGAATTTTAACATTAATAATTGAAATGACAGTTGAACCTTTACAACTGTAATTACCCGAAATTGTAATATATCAAAGCATTTTTGTATTCCCGAACATCTCCTATACGTTTTTAAGTTATTATTTCTCTAATACTCGAAATTATCTATAATTCGTTTTTATAAATAGTTTCGTACATTTTTAGGAACTGTAGCCAGTCCATTCATTTTGCATTCAAAGCTCAATCGCGCTCACGAGGTTATATAAAGATAATGAACACAAAACTTAAAACGAAGTTGAGAGAACACTTTTTTCAGCCATATGTATCATTTGAACAAATATCTTTATTAAGTCAGTGCATTGTCTATTAAAATTCCTTTGAAATTACAACAATGGCAAAAACATACCTGAGAATCTTGTTCAGCATGGGTTCTTGCTGTCGCCACCAAACTCAACACAGCACTGCCGTATAAGAGGAGGATGCTTTGAAATGACGTATCGCGCATGCGCAGCCCAGACGAACGACAATATTGTACCGGTTCGTTGAAAGCAATGGTTCATTGATGACATCCTTCCCTAAAGCTGTACAGGTAATAAGTACACCTAAATAGGTCTGATACACATTAAAAAAAAATATTTCAAATCAAATCAAATATATATATTGTTATAATACTCATATGTCGATTTATTGTAATTTAAAATAATAGAATTTAATATTATTATTATTGTAAAGATAAAAGAAATGTCAGTCAAGAGAAATAATTTCAAATAATTGTTTTGTAAAGGCTAATGGCTAAAGATTTCGTTAGTCAGTTTTAGCTATTGTCAGTTATTTTATTTTTTTATTCAGACTTTTAATTTAGCTCAGCTTAGGATTTTAGGAGTAAAATCTTTAATTTAAATATTAGGATTTAATGTTAGGAATTTAAGTATTTTAGGCAATTGAATAATCTTAGCTTAGCTTAAGTTAGATTTAGTTAAGGAATTTAAATCTAATTTTCTCTGTTTTTTAAATTAGCTGAATTTAGTTTTTAGTTTTGGGAATTTCTGTTCTCAGAATTTCCATGAGATCCATATTTGGAATTGTTAAATGCATTGTCTTCCCATTGGATAGTTATCATTATCACCTCATATGATGTAAGCATGATATAATCTCCCTTATTTGGGTAGATAAGCTGTTCTGTTATCTCAGTAGACGGGAAAGTTCCAACGTCACACTGGCGGCACGGACGAAGCTATTTAACCGCATGTTCCAGAGAGAGCGGTCTCTTGCTACGCTTTCCTGCGGATACTATGCTTCGTTAACCTGTGGATACTATGCATTTTACACATCGATCTCCGTATTGCGATAGCTTGCAGCCGCATCTCTGTTCTCAGCAACCGAAGTCATGCCGACACGCTTTGTCAGAATAGGATGTGTTAAAAACTAAGTTATTTTAGCTAGACAGGCAACCGTGGATAGCCTAAAATTCCTATTGAATATTTGTGAACGAAATTATCGCAACTAATTTGCAAAAGCAAACTTTGCAAATTCTGTGTTATTAACAAAGTAAGTGTCCCTTAAACTTACTTAGTGCTACTCAGTTTATTCAGTGCTACTCAATTTTTTTTTTTTAGTGCTACTCAATTTATTCAGTGCTAAGCAATTTACTTAGTGCTACGCAATTAATTAGTGCTTCGCAATTCCTTTAGTGCAACACAACCTGTTGAAGGAGAGTTCATTTAAGTGAAGGGATTTTAGTTTTAGCAGTGCAAATTTTTAGTTATTCAGTGCGTTGGTGATTTAATCTCAGGAAGTTATAAGCCATAGCTTCGTCGATAATTATTACCTTCAAATTAAGGATATATTATTTATTTGTGACAAATAAAATTGTTGAATTAAACCTGCGCTGTGAGTGTGTTTTGCCTCTTACAAGGGGAACGTGAAGTGTGGCTCCCCCACGCCCCGAATGGACTGAAGCTAGTTAACCCGGCATGTAGCGACTTTTGAGGGGGTAGAGAAGGATTTTACCGAACGGACTTCTTCGGTTGGCGCCCAACAACTAACCAAATATCCCAAAATACCAATCGACCCTTGGTACCGTTACAATATATATATATAAATTGCCTAAGTTCGTCTGTCTGTCGGTCTGTCTGTCTGTAACTCGATATGATTAAGCTATTAAGATAGATCCAAGGGTTCTCAATGGTACCATTGAATAAAGGGTACTCATATTGGATGAAAATATTAGTGTATTTTGTCATTCCACGTTGTTTCCATGAAAATTTATTCTCGGGAACTGATCTAGACAACTGAAATTCTAATAAAACATACGTTCAAAACCAAATAATTTTGTTGCCACTGCATTCATTTTAATGAAATTTGGCATACTTAGTTGTTTATGCTGATTTCGTTGGCGTGGCAGTGCCTAGACCAGTTCACATTGTGGCTCCCGCGCCTGAGACATTACCCGCAGAAGCACCGCGTAGTCCGGCAAGGCAACCAGATTAGCAGAGCTATTTGAAGCTATAGCATAATTAGGTGCCAAGATGGACGAACAAAACACACAATTAGGTGCCAAAATGGACGAACAAAACACGAAATTAAATGCAATGGACGAACAAAACACGCAATTAGGTGCCAAGATGGACGAACAAAACACGCAATTAGGTGCCAAAATGGACGAACAAAACACGCTATTAAATGCCAAGATGTCCGAACAAATCACACAATTAGGTGCCAAAATGGATGAACAAAACACGCAATTAAATACCAAGATGGCCGAACAGATGGCCAAAACTAACGAGTCAATTCAGAGACTAGGCGCACAGACTGGAGAAACGCTGCAGAAATTAGATGCAAAAATAAGTGAACAAAGTGCAAAAATCGATGCACAAGAAGTAAAGCTGTCCGAGAGGCTTGAACAAGGTCTTCGGAATATCAAGGATGACGTCCAACTTACAATCAGTGAATTCAAAATGACCTTCGACGGTCGCATAGCCCAAGTCGAATCAGCAGTGCAGCAAAAGTGCGACACCTTAGAAGGCAAAGTAGCCAACGAACTCAGCCAAGTCAATGGACAAATTGGCGAAGTCAAGCAGAGCATAATAGGAATAACATAGAAGGTCGGAATGGTGGACTGCGACGCGGTTGACAAACATGCCCAGCTAAGCACGCATGTGCAAAAGGTGGAAATTGGGGTTGTTCAACAAGTACAGGAAGTTCGACAGCTCGTAGAAGAATGAGTTAGGAACATGAATGACAAAATGGAACGCCTGCCGACAGCACCTGTAACGCTGGCAACGGCATTGACCAATATACCACCCACATTGACCTTTAATGGGACGTCCGGCGAACATCCCAGTGCATTTAAGAAGGCTGTCACAAATTATTTCGCATTAACGAATGTCAGAGAGGCACTGAAGCCGCGAATAATCTATCAAATGCTAAAAGGAGCGGCGAAAACGTGGATGGATACTTTGGACCCGTTTCCCACCACCATGGACGAGTTTAAGAGTAAATTTCTCGCTCGATTCTGGGGAAAGGAGGCACAGGCCAAATTCAAATTTGATCTTATGCACTCCTACTGGAGGAGAGGAGATGGTAGTATGCGTGGTTACGCAGAGGACAAGATAGCCGCGCTGAGGAAGTGTGAACCGCCGATGTCAGAGCAGGACATTATAAGCTTACTCACGAGACATTTTCCAGTTCATATACGAAATCTGCTAATGAGTGTGGACGCAATGGCCATCGAAAAATTCCAGTTCATGCTAGGGAATTACGACCACGCCAGTGAAAGCTTCACACAGCGCGATAGGAAAGTAAACGTGAACAGCGTGTCATCGCCTGCAGGTAGGAGTAACAGACCGGGTTACCGCAGAAACAGCGATCGGACAGAGTCTGCACCAAGCAAACGGAAAGCGGGAGAGCATAGCCCAGATCGGGACAGACCGATACAAAGGGATACCGGCGTGAATCGTTGGACGAGCCACGGACCAAGTGAAGGGGAAAATGGCCAACTAACCTCAAGAGGATCAGACGTGAGCAGGAATGCCCGCACAGCAATAGCATCTGACGGAGGAGCAAGTTGTTCAGCTACCCGAAAAAACTAACTGCGTTTGGCGCGATGGAGCCCCAGCCAAACGACGTTGCCTGCTTCGAGGTCCCCATTCTTACAGTATGGACTCTGCGCCGGGAGGAACTAACAGATTTCGGAGTGGGAACTGACAAAGTTAGCGGCAGGCGATGCCCGATGATCAAAACACGAGTGAACGGAATGAAAGTTAATGCACTAATAGATACTGGAAGTACGATAACGGTGTTATCGGAGGAGGTGCTAGCGAGAGCACTAGCCATCGATGGTAAAGTCCCGATCCTCCCCGTCTCAAGAACCACCATCGTAGGAGTTAATGGCCGACCAGCGGAACAAATTACTCGCCAGGCCATGATGACGATCGAAATTCAAGGTGAAAGATGTAATACAGTTTGCTTAATTTCGAAACGCATCGCATATCCCTTGATTTTAGGTGCAGACTTTTTGAATAAAAATGAAGTGATGATTGACCTAGGGCATAACGTAATAAGGTTTCCAATCCAAAATAGGGCCGTGAATCTGGAGAACGGAGAGGACGATACTTTGACGGAAATGGTGAACTGTTCAGAGATCAACGACATTGCACGGGAGATCCAGGAAAAGGTTAACTCAGCGGAAAATCTAAGTCCCCAGCAAAAATTACAACTAATCCAGCTGCTGAGTAATTATCAGGAGGTGTTCGAGCCATCTCAGGAACCGGCGTTAGGATACCAATTCGACATAAGACTAACAGACGAAACCCCATGGAAAATGCGGTGTTATCCAATACCTAAAGCCTGCGAGAAAGAAGTATCCACTCAAATTCAGGAGATGGTACGCCAGAACATAGTTCGGAAGCAGGCCACGGCCTATAACAACCCATTGGTCATCGTAAGAAAAAAAGATGGAAGTGTACGGCTATGCCTGGACGCGAGGCGGTTAAACAGTGTGACAGTGCCGTACCGGGATAAGCCACTTGCCATCGACGATGCGTTGCGTCAATTTAACGGCAAGAGTTGGTTTAGCTCGATGGATTTTCGATGGGCGTACCACCAAATTGCTCTAAAGGAGGAATGCCAGAGGTATACTGGTTTCACACACAATGGCGTGACGTACGTGTATTTGCGGATGCCCTTTGGACTTAAAAATGCCGGATCAGGTTTGATTCAGTACATGGATCAGGTCATAAAGAACTCTATGCAAGACAATGCAGTAGTTTATGTCGACGATGTAGTGCTCAGTGCCAGCGGATTTTCCGAAAACTTGAAATATTTAGAAACTTTGTTCAATGTGTTACTTAAACACAATCTCCGCTTAAACTTGGCAAAATCCGAATTTTGTAAACACAGGATTAGTTTCTTGGGATATGTAATCGATAAAAGCGGTGTTTTCATGAGCCAAGAAAAGATCACAGAAATCAACAATATCAGACCGCCGAGGAACGTCAAGGAGTTGCGAAGTTTTATTGGGACCTGCCAATATTACAGTCGTTTTTGTCCCCACTTCGCTCAAACGTTGCAGCCGTTTTATCAACTTCTGAAAAAAGGTGTCAAATGGCATTGGGATCAGATGCTAGAGAAAACATTCAATGACGTAAAGGTGATGTTTCTCCACTCATGCACCATTGCTCACCCGGACTTCAATCAGCTATTCATTCTTCAGACAGATAGTAGTGACGTAGGAATGGGAGCCACGTTACTACAGGAGAAGGACGGACAGGAAAAGGTAGTCGCCTTGGCATCGAGGGTAATGCGCGAACCGGAGACCCGCTATACGTCGACGGAGAAAGAGGCCAATGCCATCGTGTGGGCGCTACAGAAATTCCGGTATTATGTAATGGGCCGACATTTTCAGATAAGGACTGATAACAAGGCTTTGACATTTTTACAACAATGTCACTCATCTAATGACAGATTGTTGCGGTGGACGCTGTGGTTACAGCAATTTGACTACGACATTACACATATCCCAGGGACTAACAATCATCTACCTGACCTACTGAGCCGCCAAGGGACATACGAAACGAGGGCGACAGGACCACGCCATAGCTTTCATACGGCAGCGATTGATTTGCAAGTCTTTCCAATGCCCCAAGTGTCGTGGGAAACCCTAGAACAAGCCCAGGATCTGGATCCGGAGATCGCCACTGTCAAGCGCTACAAGGAAGGACGCATGCGAGCCGACGAGTACGAATACGATCGGATTGATCGTAGGAGCCACACCTGGAAACTAGTCGACGGAGTAGTGATGGTTAAAATCAAAAATAAACTCGAGACCTTTCGCGTGTGGATCCCAAAAGACATGAGGGAGGACTTCATTTGGCTTTCTCACACAAAGTATGCGCATTTCGGAGCTAGGAAAATAGCTTTAATACTCCGTAAATCAGTGTATTGGCGCAATATGCACCGACAAGTGAAACAGCTGTTATCAACGTGTGACACGTGCTTAAAAACGAAGCATCCCAGCCGGACATACCAAGGGACGCAACGCAACATCATTCCGGAGGACAAAAATAAGATCGCCGCAATTGATCTTTATGGGCCTTTGCCGAAAGTGGGGAGAGGAAACAAATTCGTCATGGTGATTGTGGACGTGTTTAGTAAGTGGGTACGAGTGTTCCCCCTTAACAAACCAACCGCACGAAATTGCCTGAAAGCCTTAGATGATTTCGTAGCTGAAGCCGGTAACTATGAAAACATCCTTACCGATCACGGCACTCAGTTCACAAGTGCAGCTTGGCGGGACGGATTGCATCAAAGGAATATCCAGCCCATTTATTCATCCATACGGCATCCCCAATCCAACCCGGCGGAGCGGGTAATGAAAGAACTGTCTCGTTTGTTCAGGGTTTATTGCAGGGATAACCATAAAGGATGGTTGGAACTGTTACCCTATATAAACCACTGGCTTACTCACACCCCGCACGACAGCACCAACAAGGCGCCACTAGAGGTTCATTTCGGACGTACTCCACCTCCCTTCTTTGACTGCCTTTGTAGACCGGAGATCACCCAGAGCAATATGCCTGTAACCCCCAGAGTGATTTTCGATCGATTGACAAAGGAAGGACATCGGAGAAGAAAACAGGTTCGGCAGCGGGGCTACAACTTTGTAGTCGGACAGAAAGTGCTCCTTCGTACACCTCGTGTGTCCGATCCGGTCAGGGGATTATTCCACAAATTCTTCCTGTTGTTTGCTGGCCC
>JAFIDM010072863.1:0-32677 GCA_023159025.1 Thereuonema tuberculata
AAATTACTGTGATTGGACAGAATTTTTATTATTTTATTATTTAAAACCAAAATACCTCACTGTTAATTTGATTGATAAAGGAATAGCACAGATTCCGAATGCTCTCGACCTGGTTTTACTGTAATGTATTTTTAAAATAATTTTATTATATAAACTTTTTTTAACAAATTTTGGTGTGTTTGGTGACTTCTTTCTTATTCAACTAAATGCAAATTTTGAAACATGTTAAGCTTTTATCTAAAACAAATAGAATAAAAGTAGAATTGGATATTGGGGGACCAGCAGTAGTCCAAGGGTTTCCTGACTGCGAAGACGAAGGTTCTCGATTCCAATCCCATGCAAGGCGAAAAAAAAATATAAAAAAGAAAATTTGATAATTTGACTTTCTCAATGCGCCGGACAGACAGACTGAGAAATAAAACATTTTAGTACAGTCCGTCTAAGTCAGCAAGGCAGTCCCTTCAAGCGTTGGGACAGAGAACTTGAAAAAATAGGGGTGAAAGGGTATCAGGTAAGTGCGAGAAAGGAGAAAGGACTTAATCTTAATATAAATTACTGCAAAGCCTAATTCGTTTTAACTTGTGAGTCTAAAACAGAGACATAAGGAGTTACATTTCTTTTGAAAACTTAAGCTATTTTTCCATGTATCTTCTTTCTAGTTTCTTTCTTAGTTTGTTTTCCCTTTGGTCATTAATCTGTCAATTAACTGTTCCCACGTCACTTGTTGACCTGATGTCACCCTCTTCTCTATTGGTTAAAATATTTATGTGTTATTTTTTGATATTTGGATTTTAGATTCTGAAAATACAGATATCGGAGGCGTTGATTCGCTTGGTCGGCCAAGATGTAGTTTCACATTTTATCTGTTTTTATTTCATTGTTATTTTCAATTCTATTTTTAAGTAAGAATTGGTGTGTATGTAGTTTCGTTGGTCGACAGCTCAAGATGGATGCGTTTGTAACGGCCTACATTTTAATCAGGTATTTCAGAAGTGTTCTCCTGAAGTGTCAAGCGTCAGAATATAAGAATCGCTGTCCCAGTGTCTGCCAAGAATGAACGCCAAGTGCACAGAGTTGTGTCCGAGCAAACTTCATCTCTGGTGCTGAAAAGAGCGGTGGCCTCTTGGTGCTGTGTTACGTCCCTCCGATGTTTTCTCTCCTACAATAATGAGTGTTTCTGTGATGTGCAGGTGCGAAGAAACTAGCCGTCTCATTGTTAATCTGGGATCCCACAGTGTGCCGCTGTCAACAATGAAAAGAGTAAGTGACAAATCCCAATAGGCCTATTGTTGCATCGTACGTACAAATCTTGTTTGCAAACTTTCCGATTTTGTTTCTTCGACACGATCTTTCATCTAAAAAACATTAATTCAATATTTAAAAACATTCCTAAAAACATTCCTAAAGTAGAGGAAAGTGAACTGGCTTTTCTCAGTTTAAATTTTATGTGCATTATGTCGCATCTGACATTGAAACTTTCCTTAGAGAAAAAGAAAAACCAATTGTGACAATTTTAAATTGTAATCATCTATTTAACCGTTATTTAATTGTGTGTTGAGAACTCTCCCTTAAGTGAAAAGGAGATTAGGTGAATATTTTCAGATTTTAACATTTATCTGATATTGTTAAAAACTTTCTTTAATGGAAGTTGAAATATGTGTATGATTGTTAGTGAAAAGGAAAAAGTCTTCCTCAAGTGTATCTTCATTTATTCCATTTGGCCGATTTTGAAGCTATGAATCTTTGTGTGTTTTAAATTTTATTGTGGCTTGATTCTTTTATACATTATTTCTTTACCTATATCACTTTAAGTTTTGTTCGTTTTTCTCAAAAACGAGCTGGTAGCAGAGTGCTTTATCTTTACATTCATGAGTAGATTATTTCTTTTATTAATTAAATAAAAATTACTCCGTAATAATGGGTTTGGCCTAAGTCCAGAGGAGCTAATAGCTAGTATCGAGGAGGGATTGTGCAAATTACATCATCCCGTTGATATTCGTTATAGGTATGCGTTCTATTGACGAATATGCATAGGAATTCACAATATCAACTCTTTGCAGAAGTTTGCAAGCAGTTATGTATACGCCCTGATCTTTTCTTTGTATCCGCCGATTAGGATGGCACAATGGTGATCCTCAGGAGAGCTCATTATTCCAGATGGGTATTAAATTCATAGAAGCTACACCTGGTGTGAAGTTCTTCACAAACAATAGAAAAGAAGTTCTTAATCTCGTCAGAAGAACAGCTAAGACATTACTAAAGGACGGACTGATTAGTACCAAGGAAGCAGTAAACTCAAGGACGACTGCCTGAAAGTTCCTGCTCTTTGTATCCTGCCCAAGGTTTATTAAGTTAAGAATGAAGATGGATTTTACCCTGCTAGCCTAATAATCAATTGCTCAACTTCTGCTATAAAGGTATTGTGAGATTTAATGTATGTTAAATTATTTAAACTGCGATTTCTTCCCGTTTTGGAGTTCCCAATAGTCAAGAAAAATCAGAGCTTCATCATTTTATCCTTTCTTGAGACCTGAACTCCATGTCACGTCTATCTCTTTTAGATTTAATTCCAAGTCATCACAAGATTTCCGTGACAAATATTACACAAAATTACTGGACGCTACTACCGCTTGTGATTTGTTAAAATTAATTCAAGCCTTCTTAAACAAAAAAAATAAATACGATACAATAGTATATATAAACAATCAGTGGGACTTTTCATGGGGTTTTCGGCTTCAGTATTGTCAGCTGAAATTTTGATGAGGTTTGTTGAAGATGTAGTTTTCATGCTTTTCGATTGTGGTGATTTAGATATTCCACTCTATGTCCGCTATATTGTCGATCTTCTCATTTATGCATGTGATGGGATCCAGTTCGACATCAAAGATATTATGAGGAAATCCATAAAGACATTAAGTAGAGGAGGAAGCTAATCCGTCATTCCCTTGTCACCGTTACGATTTAACTCTCGATTCCAAACAACCGTTTACCACAAGCCAACTAATATTGGGATGGCACATACTTATAATTCGGCTTCTCGGCTCGTTCTGGCGTTTTATTCTCGAACTTTTTGTCATTCTGTCACTTATGAAAGAAACGCTGGACTTTCTGAAAACTTTAGTGGATTTTAAGTTTAATAAATTACTTTTCATTACTCAAAGTGTGTGGCCTGAATTGCTTAATTACTAAAAGTGGTTTGATTTAACAAAAAAAAAAGCTTTACCAAACAACAAAATAAATTATAAAAAACTTAAAATTCTTACTGATGCTATATAATTTTGCTTTAATTACACGTGTAATACATTATTTATTTCCAAACTCTCCCATGGCTTGTTTTCTAAACTTTTTAAGAAATATAGAGATTTATTTATAATATTTTAGAAAGAATTTAGTCAGTGGTAAGAATGCTTGTGTTGACGATCCTATGAATGAAAATAAATTTCATTTCATGTTTCATTCGCAAGAAACAAGAAAATAAATAACTGAAAGAAGATTTCTGACAAGGAAATAGAAAAAAAAACAGAGTGATGATCGTTTGAATCATTTCCTTGTTCACTGAATTTGGATGGAGTTTGTAAGTCCATCTGTCAAGTGAAAGTCATCGGTACGTAAGACATTTTTCTGGTTTAAAACTGATACACTTTTCTTTTTTATATAGTTGCTCCGTTTTTCACTTTGTCACCATATTTCATTTTTCTTTTTTATATTTATTTATTTACTTATTTATTTATATCATCGCCAAGAACCCCAAGTTTGTTTTAATGTTTCATTTTTAAAAATTTGAAATTGTTTTCAATCCAGAATTAAGAAATATTGAAATTACCTAACCTTTTGTTTTCTCCCAAAAAAAATAATAAATAAATAATTTCTGAATCCATCTTACCAAAGTCTATAGTTAAGCACATTCCGAAAATTGAAGTGGTGTAATGATACTTCGCCTGTAAATCTTCAATCATATCTCGAATTGCACCCTACATAAGGGAATTGGAAGAAAAAAAATACATTGAAACTTATTTCACATCAATTATTTTTTATTCATTTACTTAATAGAATGATGTAATTAAGAAATGTCAATTTGTAGTAAATATTGAATTTAAAAGTTGCTGTTATTGCTAATACTTTTTCTTCTTTCAAATTTATCCTAAATCCTTTATCTTTTATTTTCAACACATTTCAATTATTTTTGTACTACTACTACTAATAATAATAATGAAAAAAAAACTTTTTAATTTTTTTTACTATTTTTATCATTGTTAGTAAAAATAAAGCATTATTAACAAAATTCAGGGTTTTCAACTCTTTTTCAGAAAGTTAATTGGACCAAGTATCTTCCGCCTGTCCTAATTGATGTTGATGAGTATCTTTAATCTGTATAATTAGTTGAAGTAATAATTGGACTAGTAAACGGCTAGCAAGTCTAGTCGAAATTAGTCGATGTATATTTTAATAATATTAAATGCTTTTCAGTTGATTAATTTGTGTGTTGGCTTCATTTTTTATTTCTAATTAGTTGAACACTGTACAATTTAGTTTTTGATTTTGCTTCAATTTATCAAGAGTTGAGCCAAATTTTGATTAAGTGTTAATATTATTGATATTATTATTATTATTATTAGTAGTAGTAGTATTAGTATTATATTATTGAAAATGATAGTTGTATTTTAGCGCCCATTTTGCATCATTTCTTTTGTTCATATTTTATTTCATCTCATCATCGGAACCATCTTCTTTCAATCCATTTTATCCTTTGAAAAAACCTTCGACTATTTTGAAGATTAAGGGCTGCTTCACACGAAGCGACCATGGTCGCGCGACCAGTAAATTTTGGCCGCAACGAAACTTGCGTCTCGTTTGAAAGGCTCCATTGAAATCTATAGAAAGACGCGTAAAAAAAATCGCATCATCTCGCTACCAGGAATCTTGCCCGATTTTTCACGCGACCAAGTTCTTATATAGATTTCAATGGAGCTTTTCACACGAGATGCGACTTTCATTGCGGCCAGAAGGTCATTTCTGCCTCGAAAAACATGATGAAAACCAACTATTTTAGAGAATGGGGACTTTGACACTGCAGAAATAAATAAATAAATATTTTGTAAGTTTGATATTTATAGATAATTGAAATATGACGATTATTGTATGTATATGTAGTATATTGTAAAATGGATTTACGTGTAGTGTATGGATTATACATGTTTATATATGTTTTTATATATAAGGATTATACATGTAGTATGTAGATTTCACATGTAGTATATAGTATATGGATTATACATGTATACTATATGGATTATGGATTATGTAATATATTGTAAAATGTATTTACATATGTCCGTCAAGAGACATAAAGCTTGATCGTATTCGTAACTGCGATAACAGCATAATATCAATAGCTACTTCTTTAAAATCCATTTTGCTTCAGGTCCTGACTCAAGCAATTCAGGCGACTGCAAACCTTTTATTTCTTTTATATATTTCTTTTACCAATTCACGTAAAATTCTTAAAACTTAAATACGAACTTGTGAAGCATGTGGGATTTATATTTCCTTGTTTTCAATTTTCAAAATACTCTGTAATTAATTCAATTCAATTTCAAATAGTCAATTGTTGGGAGATTTTCGAGATTTTACTCGGCTTTTATTGTCAACCTTAAAAATATTGAAAAAATCTGAAATGATAAAAAAATCGTAAAATAATAATTTCTATTTATATTATTTATTATTAGTATAATAGTTATTATTAGTATAATAATGTTATTTTAAAATTGTTTGGCGCTTTTGACCGCAAGACCACGGTCGCTTCGTGTGATACAGCGCTAATTAATCGAAATCTATCTCAAAAGAAGATGGAATAACAATAAGCAAAACTGAAAATCTTTATGGATTTGATTTACGATGCCACACAATAGAAATTAATACAATTTAAATTCTCCCATAACTTTAGTTACTTCTTCTCGAGAAGAATAAGGTCAGAAACGAATATATTAGAAGCTGGAGTATCATTCTTCAACTATGGGTAGAATTCATGCAAATGATGGTTTATTTTGTCTTGGAGTTTGATATTTGCTAAAAGAATTAAGAGCAAACAATGATTATAAAAAGAGGGATTCCAGCCTCGACCACTTTGGAGTCAACTTAACTGAAAATATGTATGGCATAGATCTTGAAAAAAAATGCATATATTCTAATACAATCTTCACTGGGTATTTGAGATACCATCTCATGCTCTTCTTAGTTCACGTTAAATACTTTTAACTAATTTCAATTACAAATACTTTTTCCTATTTGTCACCTTAATTACATAGTTTGTTTGTAGGAGTTCGATTGTAGTCTATTGTTTGGTGTTGCTTTCTTTCAAGGAAATTTCCTCCTTAGCTTCACCTTGTAGGGGCACAGGTGTAAGCATTAATAGAATCCGAAGCTAGTATTTATCATTTTTTATTCTTTAACGGCCGCTTTCTCCAAATAGTCGTCAACTCCTTCTTAATTAAGTACAATTGAATCAAATTATGCTTTGACAGGAACTAATACCCATTCTATTTGTATTCCCTCTTCTTTATTTCCACAAGCTCAATTAGAGGAATCTTAATCTAGAAAATGTCTCTGTTTCTTTTACAACGAAGAAAAAATTACTTTCTTTTGCTTACCTTAGTAGTCAATTTATAGATCATATTTTCAGTCAAAATGGATGTGTTCCAAAAATTCATCAATATATTATCTGGCAAGTTCATTAGATCTGATAAAGTGAAACTTTCAATTGGAATTGTAAAATTAGTCTGATATTGGTATTCTTCTCTTAATACATCAAAAAATTCCCAATACTGAAACGGTCTGTAAGGACATATAGTAACGGATGGAAATTTAATAGACGAGTGAACTTCTGGTAGAAATTTGATGTCTGGTGGACTGTTCATGAAATTTTCAATTGTTATGTAAATCTGAGAAATACAGAGACTCGAGGAGAAGATTAAGCAAAATATCCAAATCAGTTTTGTGATTCTTTTAGTTCGTGGATTGAGGATTCTATCGAAACCAAGGATTCCTATGTTAATAGTATCATAGCTCTGTCCTTGGTTGAAACTCTTGACTAAATGGGTGTTCCGTCTTGTCTTCCGAATTCTAAACAGGAAATTTTTGGACTGTCGAAAAACTGAAACTAACTTGGTCCGGTTTTTCCACTAAAAAATAAGTAAATATTGAGTGAATCAATTTTTGGTTTTAAATTCGTTTTTAAATTAACAATTAATAAAGCTTCAATTATTCAAAAACAAATATTTCCAGAAAATACTGTAACGCTTATTTTCATCTTGTTCTCTATTTTTACCTTTATAAAGATATCAAAAAACACCTCCACCATCTCGATCAATGTTAAAACGTTTATATCAAGAAATACGCCCAGAGATCCTCCAATGTCGGCAATCAAGTTATTGAATGTATACCAATGTTCTTCTTTTACAACAGTCTTCGTTGGATTTAAGAACCGGAGTGTCATTTGAAAATCGGATGTCGGCACTTCGGAAATATCTGGAAATGCTGTGACATCGAGTTGGTAACATAATGGAGGACACTCAGCTTCACAGTCACTGCTACTCTTCAGGATGCTTTGAGTTAATTCAAACGTTTTATTAAAGAGCTCTGGTGTATTGCAGTCTGGCAGTGAATGGCTGGTCATGAATGGCAATCTAAATAAGAACATTCAATTTTTAACATATTTACATAAAGATTGTTAAAATTAACTAACTCTGATTTTATAAATATACAAAAATCTTATGTAATAAATGATAGCTTATTTCCTTGTTTCCTTTCCTGATATTTTATGTAAGAAAATGAGGATATATATTTTTAACTACTGATATTAAATTTCTTTTGTTTTTTTCTAGAAAGCAATCTAGTACAAATTGACTCCATCTCAGTTACTTTATTCTTTAAAATCTATTTTAACTCCTCACATTTAAATAATTAACTGAAAACTCTTTAAGCATAAGCGTTTACAGATTGAACTTCATGGGGAGCCAAGGTTTGGATCCTATCTCCAAAAATCAAAGAAGAAATTTCGAGAGAAAGGAGCTCTCAATCGACCATCCAAATAAAAATAAAACCGAAAGAAAATAGGGCCCCTGTTTATATTTTGAGTTTTTCAAGGAAGGAAGGGAACCTTGTAAATCATCCCCTTGTATAAGATATCAAGACACTTAGTTTCCAAGATCAAAGCGTTTTAATTTAGCAGTAAATTAATTACTAACTAATTAAGCATTATAAATGAAGGAAAAAAATGAATATAATGAACAATATCTAATATTAATAGATACAGTTCTGATATAATCTTGTACATATCTCTTAAGTCTCCATATTATTATTTCTAATTGCAATATTTCGAGAATGCTTCTACATGCTTCTCTTCTTTAGGCCTAAAATAACCAAAAACATTAATTTGTCAAAGAATAGTAACAGAAAACCTAACGAAAACGAAAAATAAATTCCTGAAGAAGTTCTTAGCACATAAGTGATCAATTATAACTTTCAGAAATCATGGAACAGCCTATTTAAATAAATAAATAAATAAATGGTCCATACTCCTCTAATAAAAAAAAAACTAAATAAAACAAAACTATTGTGATTACCTGCGAATAGACCATGACGGACCACTCTCTAGCCCAACCTACCGAGAATACACAGGACAAAGCTACCAAGAATACACCTCTAGTCGAGAAGAATCCTGAGAGAGTGAATTCCAGGGAAGAATGGACGAAGCACAGAAGAAGAAAGAAACAACATAGCCACTTAATCTCTATACTCCGATTGCTCTCATCACATCACCTTGGTTATCGTAATTCAATTTTAATTTAATTTTTTTGCACAATGGATAAATAAACGATTCATAATATGAAGAAACTCAAAAAATGCAGAATTATAAGAAAAATAGATTCCCGCGCCCTCAGCCTTCATCTCAGGAATCTGAGACGTATTCAGTCTTATTAGGCTTCCTTAGTCAGGTTTACCCTTGAAAAAATCCCATACAAAACAAATCACCGTGGCACGCAGGGCCTCAAAATCTTTGTACTAGCAACAGCCTGGCACTTCCGGATCTTAGAGCTTTCTTGGGCTTCAATCCATCCCATTCAGGCTTCTTATTGTTTACTCTGTTAGATATATATGTGCAATTTTCTACTTAAATACGCTGAAACAACATTCCTTTTTCCACGGCTAATATCATCAGTAGTCTATCCAAACTACTATCTTTCCTGTAGATATCTATGGTGGTTAATGGCGCTTCAGGTTTTTCGTAATCAATACGTTTTCTCTGTGCAAACGCATTTCCAACTAAACGTGCTTTGCCTTTATCCAGACTTCCAACAGTATTATGTTTCACCTTGAATATCCACTTTGCTGAAAGTCATATTACATAATCAGGTATTTCTGTTGCTTTCCAAGTCTGATGTTTCTTGATGGTTTTAATTCATTCTGGATTGCCTTCGTCCAGTTACCATAATCTTTATCATTTATAGGATCTTGATAATTTGTTGTTTAGCAATTCTGCAGCTAAAAATATTTGCTTTCGTTGTGCTTTTCTCAATCCCTCGATCTGAGTTTTATATTGTCTGATTATCATCTTCTTTCCAATATGGAATTTCATCCGTTTCCGAATCTTTATTCTATTCAGTAGATGACTGAGGCTCATCATTTATCATCATCGTCTCCCTCATTTTCGGACGATGAACTCTCAATCCCCATTGCACATGGATTAGAAAACTCGGATGGTCGGGTCCACGAATCGGACGTATTCTCTTTCACATGGCCACGAAACTCTCTCTAACGTCGTCTATACGACATGTAATATTCAAATCGTTCCTATAGGCGACGTTTCGTGGCCATGTGAAAGAGAATACGTCTGATTCGTGGATCCGACCATCCGATTTTCGGATCCATGTGAAACGCCCTCCACTCGTTTGAGTAAGGTTTAATTTTAATGCCTTAGCATATTCATCAAAAGAAAACTCTTTTTCTTTCAATAATTCACATTCTTTCTTGTTTTCATTTACATAAACATTTCTATTTTCTTCCACTTCGCAGTTCTCAATATTCAGTACCGTAAAGTCTATATATGGGTTAGATAGCTGATAATGTAAATTTTCTACACCGTTAAGCTTGATTTTCTAAAATATCAACCATGACCAGTTTTTGTAGGGAAATTTGGACCAAAGATTACTCATCTTTATTCCATGAGATAGACATTTGCTTTTCATGCCGAAAACTTTGAAATGGATTAAAATTAGTTATTTATTTCTTAATACTATCTTCTAAATTACTATAATAAAAAGTCAGAGTAAAACACATTTTTTGATACAAAAATTGTAATCACTGAAATAAATCACAATGAGATAATATTATTTCTTCTTAGAGCTATTGAAATAAAAAAAAACTTCTTTTTGAAGAAACTAATTAAAGGAAATCAATCAAAATATCATAAATCAACTTAACACAAAATTAAATCGTCATTTTTTTAGTTTCCCCATTGGTATTCTAATTTAGGAACATGATAAAGTTCCCATTTTGTACTAATTTTCTTCGGAGTTTTTATTAGAAATAAAACATTCTCTCTATCGTAATATATGCAGACTTCTTTTTCTGTCCCTTACGCGAAGCCGTAAATCTTAATATAATCGAGCTTCGGGACATATATACTCACTTCCAAAAGTTAAGCACGGAGAGGAAAAATGTTAATTTCCGTATATCTGAAATAAAGAAGCTGAAATTTGCTGCAGAGGTAGAAGGATGTATGCAAATTATATAGGTAACAGCCAATCGCGGTTTTGCGTCGAGAAATACGCAAAACAGGCAGTCGTATAAGAAGCCGGCATTGTGAAGGGTTACAGGAGTTGCATGTAAGTGATGATGAAAGATGTTTAGTACGATTTGTTTTCAAGTTAGACGTGTTTCTACGGCTTCCAGAAGACGAATGGAATATCTGAGCGCTGACGGTCTGTCGGACGCATTGAAGCAGGACAGTCTGCAATAGATTTTGCTCATTTCTTCGGCGTTCATCATTCCGCCATTTCACCCCATTGTGAAACTGTACGCTGCAGCAGTTGGTCCTTCTTTCGTTTTAATGGACGATAATGCGCGCCCCCATAGAGCTGCTTTCTGGAGAGTGAGGGGATTGCGCGTATGGAGTGGCCGGCTTACTCGCCGGACCTTAATCCAATTGAAAATCTTAGGGATGCCCTTGGCCGTGCTGTATGTCGACATTTCTCACCTCCAGTCACTCTCAGAGCTTTAAAAACTGACCTACAGGAGGAATGGCGATTACTGGACTCTGCGGTGGTTGATCACCTCGTAACAAGCATGATAACACGATAATGGCGATACTGTACTACTGTACTGTAAACTAGCGCAATAAAAAGTATCCAGTTTCGTGAAGAGGGGGCGCTCTTTTTAAAATATTTTATAAATTATATTACCATGATGTTGAACCTTAGTTGATCCCATGGAATAAAGTTTGTAGTGTTGCGATATCTTCTATCCTCTTGTCCTTGTTGCATATCCAAATAAAATTCCTTTTGCAACTTTTGTGCGAAACTTATTTTTTAAGTGGGCTTTAGGAATTTTCAGGTATATTAAGCTTCCAAACTACTTCAGATGTTTAACGTTCGGTAAATCATCTTTAGACTATCATCTCTGCAACGCAATCTTCTTTTGGATATTTTGATGTGTTCAATTTAGAACATAATTCACTCTTTCTACTGTATATGGCAAATACTTTAGAGGTAGTTCTGTTTACAGTAATGGGTTCTTGCTGTTTCTAGTAGTTTATAATTGTCTCTCACCTACGCCGTTCTCTTGTGCAGAATATATAGCAGAATTTTTATGTACTAGTCCATGTTATTCCCTTCTTGTTCCTTGATTAGTAAGAATATTTGATTACTTTAACAGCATTTGTCTTCGAACAAAGTTGATGTACCATTTTAGGTATTGTGGTACATCTTCCTTGAATTTAATCAGTTAATCAAAGGATCGTATTGAATAATCATCAATAAAGGTTAACAAATATTTTACTTTCAATTCGTTGTTGATTCTGAAAGGTCCACAAACATTTGAGTATATATATTTTAGCAGTTCTCGTGCTCTTATAACATTCAACCTTCTACGTGGAATTTCACTTATTTTTCTATTTTGCATGTTTCACAAAATGGCTTATTTACTCTCTCTCTCTGGTGTATCTGTCTTTATGACAGGTTTCAATTGGACGCTCTCCATTTTCTTCTATCCTGTGCATCTTTCTTCAATTGTTCATACTTTCTTTCTCTTTTAACATCATCCAGCATTCCAATCCTTCTTCTTCCTCTTCCTCTCTTTCCTTCCACTTTTCCTTCTATTATTCTTTGTTGTAGACAATCTCTTCGTAGCACATGTCCTAACCAAGATGCTTTTCTCTTGCGTATGGTTTCTAACATTTTCCTTATTTACTACTGTATGTATATTGAGTTTCTCCAGACCTCGTCTTTTAATCACCACATCCAATTTTCCATACGATATGTGTACTTAACGTTCATGCTATAAATTATACATGTTCTGCCTATGCTCCTTATTCACTTTACAATGTACTTCGTAAAGGTTGATTTTCAGTATTACATTTATTGCAGGCTTTCCAGTTGTATCTCTCACAATGAAATAGTTCCCAGTTATCACTTGTGCTTATCCTCTCATCGCTATCCTTGGTGAAGATATTAAATTTAATTTCATATGAGACACATGAACACTGTTTAGTCTTATCTTCAATGTCTTATTTCTCGGCAGAGAAATCCAAATCAACACATCCTTCACCTAATGCTGGAATGGGAGTAATTGATACTCTTACTTTTAGGTAATTAAAACTTATGATATTCACTGAAATAGCTAAATTGGTTACAAATGTGATGGGTAGACGCAGTATCCAGATACCACTTGTAGTAACTTTCATAATTGGTTTCTTTATTTGGCACAGGTTATTTTTATCACCACAATTCTAGAAAAGGATTCTTTATTTTTGTCTATTTTTTTCTCTTCTGGTTTTTCTTTGTATTTTCTTTTTACAGGTTACCGCTATGTGACCTATCTTCCCAGAAGAGTAACATTTCCTTTTGCCATACAATAAAAGACGTACCATACACACAAAAAATCTAACAAAATAAAATTTGTAAATGATATGTTTCGGGGCTATACCCCATCCTCAGATTACAAGTAGCCAAACATAAATAAAAACGGAACTTAAAACGTCCCGAAATAAATACAAACTGAATAAGAACATAATAAGTATGCGTAATAGTGTTAAAGTAACAGATTTTAACTCACAGATTTTAACTCATAATAACATTTAAATAATTCTGAAGAAATAACGAGTATCAATTCTAATAATATCTGCATTTAATAATAATATTTTACCAAATCTTTATGTCAACTAATATCATATCCAAAGCATTTTGTATGGATATATCCGTGTTGTAACAAGGAAGTGATTTAATAATTACCGATTCACAAAATTTTCTAAGATAATTATTCTTTTCAATGGCATAAATAATCGGTTTATTTGTTAGAATTTTTTACCTGTATTTATTTGATGAGTGGCTGTTAGGTAATGCGGGTTTCTTTAGTTTATGGCTCTATCATGCTCTTTCATGCGGGTACGTACCCCTTCTTTTAGTCTCGCCTACGTACCTGCATCTTTCTTCACCTTTCTTACATTCCAAACCATAAACCACTGCCATTTTGTCTAAATTGTCTGTTTCTAATTTATTAGAACGCAAAATACTACCTATTATGTTTTTAGCCTTGTGTGCCGTTTTTATTTTAATTCATTTCCAACAAAGGAGCTAATTTCCTGTTCAAATTATCATCAAATGGTAGGGAAATATATCTTTCTTTATATTTATCTTTTTTATCAATACCTTTTGTCATCTGATTTCTTTCCGCTCTTAAGATTCTATTAATATATTTATTAATAAAACATATCACAAATCTTAACAGCTCTTTTTATTGCCAAACATAATGAAGTGATTTTGTATTTAGTAGGACCCGCCTCCAAAAAATTTAATGTGATACTAGTGTTCGTCGCTTTTCTATAAATCGTAGTTTGAAAATTCATATTTTCTCTAATAACTAAAACATACAGGAATGGAATTTTTCCTTCGTGCTCAGTTTCCATTGTAAACTGTATGTCACGGTGGATGCTATTCAAATCAGTTAAAATTCGATTAGCATTATCTTTATTAATTATAATCAACGTGTCATCAACATAACGACACATTAGTGATATGCTATTTTTAACATTTGGGTCATTCCACGTCACCTGATGAGTTCACCACACCATCACAGATTTTTATGAAAATTTATTTGCATGTAAAGGGTCGAAAAGAATACCAACTTTGCGATTTTTTTTCCAAGCTCAGGAGCAAAACACCATCTAGATTTTTTTTATCAGTTACTTTAGATGTTTTTAGACTTGGGTTAAAATCTCAAATTTTTAAATATTGTTCCACATGGCCATTTAAATTTTTTCCTAAATGCCTACATGCTTCTTATTACTACAAAACTATTAGTCCTAGACTAATTTCGTTGGAAGGTTTGGATTCAGCATAAAACAATACATGGGGAAAACAAATTTGGTTCCATTTGATTGATTAGGAGATGAGATATTCAAGAAAATACGTCAAAAAAGGGGCGTGGCACCAAAAAAAATACAAAATCTTCAAAAATTCGTATCTCGGCAAATATTTAAACAAAAAATCCCATATTTTGCAGAATGTATGACCCTTTACATGCATGTGATCCTTTACATTTCATAAAAATCTGTGATGGTGTGGTGAACTCATCATTGGTGATCTGACGTGAAATGATCCATTTTCAATTTCCCATATCTATTGCTCAATAAAATTCATGACGATTTCAGCAATAATGGCGGATGATGGAAGTCCCATAAACAAACCATGCGTTTCTAAGAAAATTTTTTCAATAATTTAAACCATTGCATGTTAAACAACGCTTCTATCATGCTTAGTAGGTTATTTAATGGCACTAAATCTTTCTTACATCTATTTACATCTAATTCGTTTACAAATGTGATAAAAATGATTTATGTTTGGTTACTTGTAATCTCAGGATGGAGTATATTCCCGAAACATGTCATTTGTAAACTTTATTTTGCTGGATTTTTTTTGTGTGTATGATCCGTATTTTATTATAATATACACGTGATGAATGATATTTCCTTTTGCCTTTAGGTTATTTTTTTTCTTTTTATCCTTTTCCATTTTTAAGCATGCTGTATTTACATTAGCAATTACTTTCTCGTGTTTATCAGAATTTTCCTTTGCTTTTAAGAATGATCTTTTCGGTGATAATCTCAACATGAAAAGCTTAGGTATCTTCAGTCAACATCAAATTTTCTGCAGAGACATCCTAAGAGGACTCTATTTGGGAAAGAATAATCCAACAAACATCTTTTTCTTTTATTTCTCATACGAGTTCTCTTAACTCTATACATGTTTGATTTCACAATAGTTATTTGAGTTAAATTTTGCATCAAGTTCAAAAATAATAATTAAGTTTAGATAATAATTTTGCTAACAAGAATACGGAATGTTTCTTCCATGTTCATTAAAATGATTTCCATAGCTCTATCCATTTTATTTAGCAATTTGTATTTCTGAGGTCTATCCATTGACTTTACTTGCATCACTGCCATGAACCGTCTTTCTGCAAATTATTTCTTAAATTCATCTTACAATTAATATAGTTCTTGTCATGAAACTTCAGTACATTAGTTGCCATTTTGAATTTATCAATGCCTCTTGACAATGCTACAGAGATTGGAACTATTTCCAACTGAGACATTTTCTACAAGAATGCATTTTACACTTCGAGTTTGTTCGAATGGCCATATATTCATTAATTCAATATTGTTTTTTTTTTGCACAATCATTTTCATTTGCAAGTTGATCTAAGTTAGTGGCTCCATAACCAGTATAATTGTCGAAGTTCTTAGCAAATGAGCGATTACTTATTAACTATAAGAATCATGGAATAGCCTATTTTAAAATAACTAGATGGACTGACTCCATTAACCGAATAAATAAAAAACAAACGAAAACTATTACTTAAGTTTTGATTATTTACATATATTTACATATATTACACAGCTATTCCCGAATTGATAAATATTATTCATTGATATAAACATAAATTGAATTAATTTAGGCCTTAATCCAGGTCGTTTGTTTTTCTTTTATTCTTATGTTTACTTGAAAAGAGAATCTGTTAAGAGATTCTGAAACATACGTCGTATTTATTTTACATTTATTTGTATTTGTTTCCTATTTATTTTGTCTGTTTTCTTTTAATTATTTGAGTGCTAATGTAGTTGGCAATCTGTTAAATTCAAAATAGCACGTTAATATTTGCTCTTTGATCATAAATTGAATTTTCATGGACAGTTCGTAAAATCACAGCTCATTAATAAATGTCGTTGTCTTTTTTTCTAATCCCTCTTATAATACAAATGTTACCTTTTCATTGTATTGAATAAAATACAATTCTTCATCTTAAATTAATAAATAAATAATATAATTTTCGCTCAGTTATATACTAATGTCTCAGTTAATGAAAGGTTAATGATTATGGAAGGACTATCAGCAATTAATGAAGAATTGTTACGTAAATATAAAATGAACAAAGTTTAATGATGGAATTGATAGACTTAATTTCAAGTAACACTTATTTTAAACACAATAACAAGATATACAAGCAAACTATAGGTTTCTCGGGATCTCCAGTATCAAGCCAACTTTGTAATATTTTTATGAAACACTTGGTAATCTAAATTGTTGAAACAAAAAAAGTATACATATGAGTAATATAGATATGCCGATGACATCCTAATTATTTGGTGTGTTTCTATTAGACAGTTTAAGAATTTTTGTAATGAAATTAAAAACTTACATAAATATATAAGTTTTCAGATGGAAGAAGAAAAAGATAATAAGTTATCTTTTCTAAATTTATATTATTAAGAAAAGAGAAAAACAACTTAGTTAAGTTTCAGGAAGGAATATCAAAGTAAATTAATATTAAATTGCAATTCAGATCAATCTTTTAATATCAAACGTAACGTAGTAGAAAATTACATTAGAAGACTGGATAAATGCTCTAGTAAAGAAGATGATTTCCAAAATAAATTAATAAGGATGAAAGAAATTCTATTAATGAACGATTATAATGTAAAATTGATAGATAAAACTATAAATTTTTATAATAGTTTTCGAATCAAAGACTTAATGGAAGAAGATGAAAGAATCATCAACATTTGTAATAAATATGATTATAAGATAACTTATGTGTGTCATAATAGATTTTAAAAATATTACTGTGTTCAAAGATTATCAAAAGTGAATTAGAAAAGGAAATGGGATTAATATACAAAACTGACTTCACCAATTATAATAGAAAAAGAACTTTGGAAGAACGTGTGAAGAAAAAACGCTTTACCTTCAAGTCAAATACAAAACATAAAGAAAAATCAGAATTAGCATCTCATTATATGGGAAAAGGACATCTTTTGAAAAATATTATAAAAATATTGTCTCATGAAAAAGACAAAAAAAGAAACTAAAACGGAAAAATTAAATAGATACGAAAAAGTAGAAATGAATGAAAGAATAACAGTCTTAGCTAGTAGTAGGCCTATAACTAAAGATTGTTTACGTTTATCAATCAGCAAATTAGGAAAACTGGTCTCTCGAAGAAATCCGCGGCGTTATTCGATTTCTGTGGGCGAAACATGTTTCAACTCGGCTGAAATTCACCGGGAGCTGGTAGAGGTTTACGGAGAGACTGTAATGTCAACTCAGCATGTCGCAGAAGGGTATCGAAAGTTTGCGGCCGACGAGGATCACAATGGCCGACCCAGCATGGCAACAACAGATTTGAATACAGCTCGCGTGGAGGAGGTGATTCAGGGCAACAGGAGGATCACGTTACGACATGTGACTGTACAATTGGGAATGTCGTTCGGAAGAGTTCGTCACATTGTTCACGATATTCTGCAGTACCGGAAAGTTTGTTCCCGATGAGTTCCACGAAATCTGTCCAACCAACACAAGGAGAAGCGCATGAGGTGAAGTCTGGAACTTTTGCAACGGTTCTCTACGAAAGGGAACAGTTTTCTTTACCACATTATCACTTGAAGGAGAACCTAGGAGGCCGACGATTCGCTTCAGACGAGGAGGTGAAACACATCGCGACAATTTACCAGGAGGGAATATTCAAACTCCCCACGAAGCCAGAAGTGCCTAATCCGATATGGAGACTATGTCGAAAAATAACCTAATGTATGTACTATCAGTCGGCTTATTGGTTGAATGAAATAAAATCACTGCAGGCTTTGTAACCTTAGTTTCTATCATCTCTCGTATTTTAGGAGCAAGAATATATTGGTTCTTCTTCATTCTCCATAAAAACCTGATGAAGAGAACACGAAATGTTTTCGAAATATCGTAGTAAAGATGAAAAAACGATTTTAGTTTGTGATATTAATTATCTAATTATTAATTGTTTTAATGAAAATTTATATTGTATGATATTTTGAAGGACAATAAAAAAGAAACTGATTTTAATCTTCGTTTTCATTTCCGAAATGATCTATATTCAGATTTTTGCTTTGAATTGTTACGAACTACAGGTGTTGGGACTTTCACAAACCGTGGGTGTTACAAACCATGGCTGTTATAACTCATAGGTGTTACAAACCAAGTATTGAAGAGGGTCTATGTATGACGCAATGAGGACCATATAAATAAAGAATCCGATTTTCATCTTCTTTGTATTAAAATTTGGTATTTCTTAAGCCAAATGATCTATAATCAGATTTTCGATTAAATTTTGCCCTTGAATCTTTCATAAAAGTGTTAGATATTAAGAGGTTTGAAGTATCATCAATGTGAAAGATGAACTACAAACAACAGATGGCTATTGTAAAGAAAATGGATAGAAATGAATATTTGTTTGAATACATAGTTACCTGCATTTGGCCTCACTGTACAGTTTTCTTTCAATGCAAAGACTAACGCAATTTTCCGACTCTTTTTCCAGACATGGTCGATGTGGTAAATTAAGACGATAGAACTACGAAAAAAGAAGTAAAAATAAAATTCAATCTTTTCTAAAAGCACAAAGTGAAATTTCTTTTACTCCACGGAATCTCTTGAAACAAGTAGTGGATAGATTTACCATGAGGAAATTGTGTGTAAATTGTTTTTCTATTTTTTTGTTAAAATCCTTAATCTGCAAGAGATAAAAGGACTAATATTTAGTAGCTAATAAGATGAATTACAAACCATGGATATTTTACTTACATGAACGGAATCATCACTACATTAAATTTAATTACATCAAGTTATGAGAAGCTGATGCTTCCACGTGTTCTGATGGGTGAGGCAGCTTCAGTATTATTAATATTATTTCTCCTTCTTTATTTTTTATTTTTTTGACCAGGTCAAAAAAGGCCTGCTTTCCTAACGAAGTGAAACTCATCAATTTTCTTACATTAGGCGAACACCATCCAACCTGGTCATTAGACATGCCTGACGGAAATATGTCTAATGAGACTTCAAGAGTAGAACACGGTGGAACATGTCTTTTGCGAATCCAATCAATAGAGTGCAGAATTGAAACACGTCACATGTGACATCATTCATGCTCCGCTGTTTGTTTTAAATTCAACTGCACTGGAAACCATCCAAAAGCTACCGTAATAAGAAATTACAATCATTCTATTAATAGGCAAAAGTTGGACGATCTTTGTAAATTTGTAGTTTTGTAAATTTGTAATTTGAAATAACCAATCACAGTGAAGCGTTGGAACGCGTCAGCAATGACGTCACGCCGATGCTTAAAGAAGGCGTCTCTACTATTTTCTCCACTTCACCACAACGAATTGCGATTACACAAGTATTATCAGCGTATTGAGATTTTTCTTTCCTACATAAATGAAGTTTACACTGAAATTTATCAGAGAGTTTATAAAACCTCGGTTTTTACATAATTTCGGTTGTGTCGCCGCTCTCTCAATACTTAACAAGTAGGAGATAATGACGATGCACGTGCCCTCATTGTTGCCCAGACAGGATTATTGGTATTAGCTGTTGGACATTCGTTATTGTTATTGTTATTGTTGAAACTGGTAAATCAATTTTTTATTTTCTTTTATTTTTATTTTTTATTTTTATTTTAACAAAATTTGGCTTAATCATTTAAATTATATGTGGGCTGGTTGCGGAAGTCATGGCTTTTAAGAAATGAGCATAGAACATCTTTTTCAATCTTGTGTTTTTCAAAAATTTTAGGATATTTCGAAAATGTGGCATTTCCTTTTATTTCCGTTAATATTGCCTCAATTTCGACGAGCCTATTCTTATAGGGCAGCAGGTTGCCATTATATTTTGTAATGAGAAATCGCAGCGCTCGCTACAACGAAAGTGGTAAATCATTTTTGTTTTATTTTATAATAAAATATTATAACATTTTAACAAATAAGCTATTTAACTAATAAGATATTCAAATTACATATGGGTTGTTGTGAAAGTCGTGGCTTCTAAAAAAATTAGCTTAGAACATCTTTGTCAATCTTGTGTTTTCCAAAAATGTGGAATTTGTTTTACTTCCGTGAATATTTCACGGGTCGCAACTAGTTGTATATTAATTGCTATCATCTTTCGATTAGGAAATAATCTTTCCAGTGAAATGTAGTAGTTAAATATTTGCATGGAAATACTTCAGAAAAAATTTCGAATAAGGAGTTTCGAACGATATTGTGTCTATTTTCTACTCCGTGAATCAGACAGCGAAAATGCGATGCTATTAAAGTTTTGAATTTGATAATTATTGAAGCCTAGAATAACAACATTCACATTCAGAAAACAGAAATTTAGAAAGATCCATCCTGAAATATTTTTTTTTTTTTAATTTCTTAGATTTAGCAAATTTTAATTCTTCTAGCTTTACTAGCGAGTGATCTGCTGTCAAAGAATTCCACACGAACACAGCGGATGCCGTGAAATTTGATAACATCTTGTTACTAAATATTCTCTGATAAATTCCAACTTATAAAATTAATATATGTAAGTGTCAACTTTATTTATTTTCAAAAGATAATCTCAATGCTGTGATAATAATTTTGTAATTACTCTCCTTTCATTCGAAGTGAAGACAAATTTCGTAGCAGACTCAACGAATGGGCCTGAAGCACGATTGACAAATCTTCATTCCTTTTGGTTGTGATCTTTGTGTTGTCTGAGTAAATTAGAACATTTCAGACGACAGGTCAAGCGATCACCAGATCCTTTCGCTCACGACCGCTGGTCGGCCGACAAGTGCCCTTGATTTACTATGTTTGCCCCAAAGTCTTTGTGGTTACGGTATATTTTATTCCCTCGGCATTTTTACTTACCGTGACACTTTTAGCCACTTCCAACCCATTTTTTATCTTATTATTTTCTTTTGTTGATTTCTTTGTTTCAACTTTATATTGTTTTTATGGTGTTTAGTGAAAGCATATCAGTTTGTAGGAGAATAAATCTCTGATGGAAAACTTCAGATCACCAAAAGATGTTCAGATTGATAAAATTTTGAAACATTCTTTAAAACTACTCTCTGATAAATTCTGACTTGTAAAATTAATGTAGGTAAGTGTAAACTTTGTTAAAACATGCAAATATTAAATATAAGAAAAATTACTAAAGAAAACAATTGAAAACGAAGACAGCATTGTAGATGTTACAGAGTTGTAATGCGATTTGCCATCTTGCGTAAAGAAAGAATCCTGAAGTAAATATTGATGTATGCTAGACTTTACATTATGAATTGGATATTAAATTGACATTTATACCATCATCGTAAATCAAAATCATTTATACAATCGTCTTATTTATAATGAGGTTTAGTCTTGAAGGTCAAGAATGAATTCAATTGGCAATTCAACATGGCTGCGTTCCCTATGGGTAGATTGTTTCTTCGTCAGGGCAAAGATTTAGATTTAGTCATTCAAAATAAAGTGTATTAAATGTATATTGCAAACTTCGAAGAGATAATCCTTCTCACTTAGTTTGTGCTATTGTCGAACTGACAAGTGACTTAACAAGCAGTTCATTAATAGTTTTCAGGATACGGGCCGAAGCGAGAAACGCGGGTCCCGGTCTCCATTCACGGGCGACGAGACTAGGTTCAAAACGGTCAGAAGTTTGATGCTTTTTATCTATCTTGCATCCGACGAAAGGTATTTTTAATTTTATTTTAAAAACAATTTTACGTGCGTTATATCTTAATTTATATTTTTAAAATACAACAATAAAAACACACTATATACATCAAAAAATTTGTATTTTAAATTATTTAAAAATTGCTGTATACATTACATTGTCGGTTGCAGAGAGCTTTCGGACCCTTTAGGCAGCGGTCCCTTTTCAATCTAACAATTACATTAAGAGAATCTCTATTTATATACAATTGAGACAATCAATTGGAGCAAATCTAAGAGTTGTGTTATTATTAAGTAAGACAAACATAAGGATTATATAGAGACCAATTATTAATCGAATTATACTGTTATTTAAATCTACAGTGAAAGAGGAAAAGAATTAATTTTAAATAACAAGTAAAAGAACAAAGAAGAAACACTAATTATCAATCAAGCACTTCCTGGCGGGCGGACGAGTGTTCGATGCCTCCGCAAAACTGATTCAAGAACATAAATGTAAGTTTTACATCAGGATTACATAAAGATTAATAACTGAAATTGAATTAGACAGTAACAGAAGAAAATAAATTAAAAAGAAATTTCAAGTGCATTAACAACGGCGATAATATATTCATTAAGTGGAATATCCGAAAAGTGGAATTTTCCACTTGAAAGGTGGAGGTTGTACTCGCAGTATATTAACTTGAATTAAGTTTTTTGAAGTTAAGGAAACATATATAGAAACTTTTATACTCAACTAAGTACTAGGCTGGTTATTTATAAGGATAGTGTTAATTAGAATTTAGAAAGATAGATGTTAATAAAGGAGAACCTATCCACCCTTATAGAAAAAGCTTTTTATAACAAGGTTGATTTTACTAAGTAACCATGTCAACTCAACGAAATACCATTACAATTGTTCTCTGTTATATAATACTTATAAAGCAATATCTAAATTGAAAAAAAAAATTAAAAATGTTCATTATGTAGGAACTCAAATGATCCAGATAAAGAAGAAGATAAAGAAGGAGATATACAGAAAAATATAGATAATATGTCAACTACTGGTCTTTTGAAAGAAATGAACAACAAACTATCTTACATTTCAAAAGATCTTAATCAGGTAAAAATGTCAATGGAATTTCTTTATAATCAATATGATGATCTACTAAAAAAATTGTGCACAAAATGAGGAAGTCAATAATAATTTGAAGAAGGAAATTTTGGAACTCAAAAAAGACAATGTAAAAACTGAAAAGTGATATAAACATTATGCATACTAAATTAGACGATCTTGAACAACATTCTAGGCAATTTAATATTGAGATACAAGGAATAAAAAATCAAAGAGATGAAAACCTAATTAGCATTGTAAAGAAAATTGGAAATGCAATAAACATAGAAACAAGCAACAATGATATAGATGTTATCCATAGAATTTCAATAAAGAATAAGAACAAAACTCCTACTATAATTGTTAAATTTGTTAATAGAAATATGCCAATGGCTCTTGGCAAGAAGAGGTGTCAGATTAAATAACAACTTAATATTTAAGAATGGAGATGACTCGTATGTTTTTATAATGAGAATTTACACAGAAAAAAAGAACTTATTTTGGAAGGCGAAAACTCTAGTAAGAGAAAAGAAATATAAGTTTAGATGTATTAAGTATGGTAAAATTATAGTAAGAAAAATGGAAGATAGCAATATCTTGAAAATTGAAGAAGAAGAGGATTTGAGGAAAATTATGTAATGAAATGTTATGCTAATTGTTTGTGACGTAATATAATAAGATAAAAATGGCTAATGTGAACGCCATAGATCACTTGTTGAAACCTAATACATTAAAATTAGAAAATATTAATTCTTAGTTAAAAGTTATAGAAAAAATAGAAATTATAATAAATTAAGAATCTTACATCTAAATATGAGATCAATAAGAAGTAATTGGGATATTTTTATGGCTAGAATTAAAAAATTACTGCCCTTTATTCAAATAATAATATTAACTGAGGTTAATATACAAGGAAATGAATATTTAATATATAACTGAGGTTAATATACAAGGAAATGAATATTTAATATATAATATAGAAAAATTTACCCAATTTTTAAATTTAAAAGAGAAAAAAAAGAGGAGGTATTTTAATTTTTTATAGAGATAATTTTATAATAGAAGAACAGAAAATTCTTAAAAATATTTCATGTGAAGTTTCTATTTTAAAATTTCAAAAGGATGATAAAACTACATTTCAAAGTGTAGCTATTTATAGACCTCCATTAACAAAAATAGAGTTTTTTTAGAACAATTAACTGAATAATAAAGAAATTTAACGTGCTGGGGGAATATTTAAATAAGAAAAAGAAAACAGCTGTTTTCTTTTTCTTATTCAAATTATAAAAAATTTTAACTGAAATTCAGGACAATAATGAAGTAGGAAATGGAAGTAGCAATATATTAATTGGAGACATAAACATAAATCTCTTTAAAATGAATAATAATAAAAAGGTTTTACAGTATTTCCGTATATTAACCTCAAAAGGATATAAAAATAATATTTATAGAACTACACGTAGACAAAATAATAAAAAAATATAACAATAATTCATGTATTGATCATGTCTTTACACAGGATTTTAGTAATGATTCAAAAGGTATTATATGTAAAGAAAAAATATCAGATCATGTTATTGTACCAATTGAAATCTATGATGTCAATATGTTGAAATTGTTGGATAAGAATTATTGTAGAAATACAAAAAATGTTACTTTTTTAAATGAAAAGATAATGATTGATAACTTATTGGAGTTATGCAATAAGGAGGAGAATTATTGTCATAAGGATCTAATAGAATTTTATGATAAAATATTAATTAGTGTTAATAATAGCAAATACAATAAAGAGATTAAATATAAGATTAAAATAAAAAATAGACATAGAAAGCAACAACCTTGGATTACGGAAGAGTTATTAAGTGAGATAAAAATTAAAGATACACTATTTAAACAAACTAAAAATAACCCAACTAATACAAATTATAAATTGAAATATAAAAAAATATAGAAATATGTTAAAACGAAAAATTATTAGATATAAAAAAAAAATATTACATATTTGGAAACTCTAAAAAAACATTCAACAATCACCTAAACATTTCTGAGTAGAAATTAATAACATACTTGGACAAAATAAAAAAATTTCGGATAATAAAGAAATAAATAGATTACTACAAACAATTGAAGGAGATAATAAAGAAATTAAACTGGCAAATAAATTCTGTTGTTACTATAATAAAATAGATTTAAAACCTGATAATACTTGTGGGATAAATTTACTTAAAAATGTAAATACTACGGAAAATATTATAAGTACAATGGTAATTGAAAAACCAGACGTTGCAGAGATAAACTACGTAATAAAAAATATGAAAAATACAAATTCAGTAAGTATAGACGGAATCTATATTACTAAAATCTTTTATTTCTGTGTCTGTCTGTCCGGCGCAATTTCCTGAGCGAATGGAAAATAGAAATAATTTTTACAATGAAACGTCCGCGACAGAATTCGAACCTACAACCTTTTGATCCGAAGTCAGACGTTTTATCCATTAGGTCAACGTGACTACTACTGACTTCTTATTGTTTTTTGACTTATGTGTCCTTCCCCCTTTCCCCCATCAATAATGAATGTATTCAACCTTTTTTTTTTTTGAATCTCAAGATTTCTTATTTATTTCTGGTCCGTCTATATTTTAATTCGAAAATGACAATTAGAACTATAATTGCCGAAATGTTGGAATATTTTAAATATAGTATTCTTACTTAAGCAAATTCTATGTGTTATTGAAAAATAAGCACGTGTACACGGGGAATGTTTGAATAAAAAAAAAGTCAAGAAAGAAAGAAGCACTATTTCTATTACATAGAATACTGAAAAATCATTATTTGTTACTGAAAAACCATCACTATTTATAACTACAAAACCACTGAAAGGAAGCAATTGTAATTAAAAAAAGAGTTTCAAGTAAGAAAGAAGCACTATTTCTATTTGGTAGAATACTAAAAAATCACTATTTGTAACTTAAAAACCAATACTATTTGTAACTCAAAAACCGCTGAAAAGTATATCTATTATTATTATTATTACAGGACCATGCACACCAATAAAAGAGAACTAACTTTATGGACCAAGACATAATATCAGTAACATGTTTCGAAGAATCTTCATCTTCAGACTGTAAACAAAATGGAAAACATGAGGATGAAGATTCTTCGAAACATGTTACTGATATTATGTCTTGGTTCATAAAGTTAGTTCTCTTTTATTGGTGTGTATAGTCCTGTAATAATTATATTACACAAATAATATAACAATGGATAATAACAAAAGTATATTTATATTACTAAAATCTTTTCGTTCTCTATCTGTCTGGTGCAATTGTTGTAATTTGTGAAAATAGAAATAATTTCTACAAGTTCACTACGGGAATCGAACATGCAATCTTCTGCTCAGAAGTTAGACGTCTTAGCCATTAGACCACGAGGACTACATTCTAATCTCTGTAAAAACTAAAAATATATCGTAGATATATGATTCACACGCAGTTCTAAATGCAGTCGTGGATTGAGAGATTATAGACATCAAAAATTAAATTTAAAAAAAAAAAAACTTTTAAATTTTTTTAGTTTATTTGATGTAATTTGTGTATGTGTTTTTTTTTTTAATAAATAAAAAGTTGTTTTCCGTTACATATGCGAGGCTTCCGGAGCGAAGCGACGAGTAGCCGACTAGTTTCAATTAAAACTATAAAAAAAATCTTAGATATTTTTTCCTATTTAATTTCTTTATTGATTACTAAAATTATAGAGGAAAAACTACCCGGATAAATTAAAAATTGCTAAAATTATACCAATATTTAAAAATAATAATTTCAATGCTCTAGAAAATTATAGACTAATAGCAATACAACCTGTCGTAAATAAAATTATTGAAAAATATTTATCTAATAAAATTAAAACTTTAAAAAAAATAATAAATACAAATAAATTTGCCTATCAAAAACAATAAGGGTACTATTAATTTATTACTTAAAAATTAAGTGAAAATATAAACAACAACTTAAATCTGAACAATTATTCATTACTATTGTAAATTGATTTGAGTAAAGCTTTCGATTTAATTAATCACGATCTTTTGATTATGAAATTACAAAAAATAGAGATTAGAGGTGTTTTACTTGCAATTATTAAAGATTATTTTGTTAATAGAAAAAATTATGTATCAATTAATGCTAAAAATAGTAGGAAAAAAAGTTGTAATTTAGACATACCTCAAGGTTCAAACTTAGGATCTTTATTTTGTATAATTTTTTATTAATGACCTGCTTAATTACATTGACTACTGTAATATCATACTAAAAATATATTACCAGTAAAATATAAATTATTGATATACTCAATCTTTTTTCATTCCTATATAAATTATGCAAATAGCATATGGTCCAATACCAAGAACATTAATCTTGTTTATATTAATTAGTTACAAAAAAAATCATTAAAAATATATTTCAAACTAATTTAACTAAAAAGAAAATTACAATTAAAGAATTAATAAAATACAAAATTTTCACACCTGTACAAAAATTTCTGAACAATCTTATTTTGTTGAATTATTATAAATATATCTATTTTGACGTAACAAATTCTAGTAATTCCTGTGTACCATTTTGATGGAAAACGTTATATACATAGATAATAATTGTGAAAAAAAAAATAAAGTAATTATGTAACCCACAGCACCCGTTGATAGGGACTTTCTTTATTCCCTAACGGGACTGAACTATGTAACTAAAGTAGATAAGTGAATAAACTTTAAACATGACTACCCATAAATATATAGCAGGTTCGGAGAATGCAACACATAAAAAAATATTACAGGATATAATTAATAAAATAGGTATAAAAAATATAAACAATTTTGATAATATCATCATTAAAGTGATTTTTAAAGATTTGGTTAATAACTAATATTAATCCTGTGGTGAAAAAAAAATATAGAATAAAATACATATGGTGGAAGAAAAAAAATATTTTCCTTTATTATTATTATTTTTTTAATTATTATTCTTTTATATATAATGTATGAATATGTTTAATACTCTTTATTTGCATCAAATCAGTGATGAATCATTATAATTTATTTTTGAACTTTTGAATTTATAATTTTGTATGTTATTCTATTTTTTGTTTAAATAATGTACCGAACCTGTTGATGGAATTGTTTTAATTCAATCCTTATAGGACGAAAAAGAATTAAATTAAAAAATATATATCATTATTTTATTATTATTATTATTATTATTATTATACAGGACACTACGAAACAATGTGTATCACAGCTGCCAGTTCTTTAGCTGGTGTTGGCCTTCAAACGCATCGAATTCTTCCCAAGAATCTAGGATGTCGTAATGTATCGGCGTAAAATATGTGCTGATCCAAGCAGTGCGGCTTTTTGGAGTTGACCGATGGAGATTTTGTCAATATTTAGATCTTGTAAGTGCTTACCAAGGTTTTTTGGTATAGCACCCAGTGTGCCGATAACCACTGGAACCACCACTGCCGGCTTGTGCCATAATCGTTGAACCTCGATTTTTAGGTCTTGATACCGTGTGATTTTTTCCAGTTCTTTTTCTTCCACTCTACTATCACCAGGTATGGCTATATCAATTAGCCATATCTGTTTCTTTTCTATCACTGTCAAATCTGGCGTATTGTGTGCTAAGATCTTATCCGTTTGAATTCTGAAATCCCACAGTATTTTCACGATATCATTTTTAGTCACATTGTTTACTGTATGTTCCCACCAGTTGTTTGTTGTTGCAATGTGATAATTTTTGCAGATGTTCCAGTGAATCATCTTTGCAACTGCATTATGCCTCGTCTTATAGTCCGTCTGTGCAATTTTTCTACATGAGCTGAGAATATGATCCACTGTTTCATCAGATTCTTTGCACAATCTGCACTTTGAGTCCGTTGACGATTTTTCAACTTTTGCTTTAATTGCATTTATTCGTAAAGCTTGTTCTTGAGCAGCTAGAATTAAGCCCTCTGTTTCTTTTTTTAATGTTCCATTCGTAAGCCAATACCAGGTCTTATCCATATCTACTTTTCCTTCGATGTTTTTAAGAAATTGACCATGTAATTTTTTATCTTGCCAGCTTTCTATCCTTGTTTTAATTGCATTTTGTCGATAATCTTGTTTTGTTTTATTTACTTTTAGTAAATTTTGTTTTGTAACTGCAATAAGCATTTGTTCTTGACTGCTTTGTACATAATCTGCCAGTGCATGTTTTTCTTCTTCTACTGTTTGTTTAACTTGCAGTAATCCTCTACCTCCAGTTTGACGGGGTAGGTATAATCTATCAATGTCACTGCGCGGATGGAACGAATGATGAATTGTCATTAATTTTCTTGTTTTTCTGTCCAAAAGGTCCAATTCAGCTTGAGTCCAGTTGATGATACCAGCAGTGTATCTTATAACTGGTATTGCACAAGTGTTGATGGCCTTGATAGTATTCCCACCATTTAATTTTGCTTTTAATAGCTTTCGGACCCTTTGTACGTATTCTTTACTGATGATATTCTTAACTTGCCCATGCTTGATATTATCCATTTGCAAAATACCAAGGTATTTGTAAGCTTTATCATTATTGTTTCTAATATTTTGACCATTTAGCATTTCAATTCCATCACTGTGCAAAATTTTTCCTCTTTTTAATGCCACAATTGCACATTTTTCTAGTCCAAATTCCATAGAGATATCAGTGCTAAAGATGCGGACAGTGTTAACAAGTGATTGGATTTCAGCGTCTGATTTTCCATAAAGCTTCAAATCATCCATATAAAGTAAGTGTGAAATTTTTGTTGAATTTTTGGAAGTTTGATAGCCAAGGTTTGTTTTCTTTAAAATCATTGAAAGGGGGATCATGGCAATGATGAACAATAGTGGTGATAATGAATCACCTTGAAAAATTCCCCTTTTGATGTTAACTAGTCCATATTCTTCATTTCCAACAATTAGTTGTCTCTTCCACTTCCTCATTTTTTTTAACAAATACTGTAATGTTTTTACTAATTCCTATTGTTTCCAAACACTTTATGATCCAGTTGTGAGGCAATGAATCAAATGCCTTTTTGTAGTCAATCCAGACCATATGTAAGTTTGTTTTTCGTTTCTTGCAATTTTCTAGTATCATTTTATCAATTAGAAGTTGATCTTTTGTACCTCTGCTATTTCGTTTATTTCCTTTCTGTTCTACAGGCAGGATATTATTTGCCTCGAAAAAGTCTTGAATATTATCACCAATGATACCAGTTAACAATTTAAATAATGTTGGCAAGCATGTTATAGGCCTATGGTTTCCAGGTGTCGCACCTTTTGCTGGATCTTTCTGGATAAGATAAGTTTTGCCAGTTGTTAACCATTCACTTATATTTCCACTTTGTAAAATTTCGTTAAATTGCTTGGCTATGATGGGGTGTAGACTAGTCAGATATTTGAGCCAGAAGCCATGCAATTGGTCATTACCAGGTGATGTCCAGTTTTTGACTTTTTTTACTCGCTTTTTAATCATTTCTGTAGTAATAAAAAGATCTTGCATTTGATTTTCACAAAAATCATTTTCAAAGTCTTTTATCCATCCAGAATTTTGCTTAAAATGTTTTTCATTTTCCCACAGATCTTTCCAAAACTGATTTGTTTCATTCTTATCAGGTTTTTTACATTTTGGCTGGTTAAGGCAGTTAATGCTTTGGTAGAATCGTCTTTGGTCTAATTGAAAAAGCTGGTTTTGTCGAAATTGAACAATTTGTGCATCATAACGTTCTATTTTTCTGGCTGTTGCTGTAATCTGCTGTTTTACAATTTCTAGTGCTTCATCAACTTTTCTTGTATTGAGCCAGTATTTCTTTATTAATTCCTTTATGATTTTTGCATTCTTCAATTTTTGTTCTTTCATATTCTTCAAATTGCTTGCATCAGAGCGTAATTTTTTTGTCTTTAATTCCAGTCTAATTTTCCATTTTGGTGTTGATTTTGCTGGTCCATTTGGCTTGTTTTTTTGAATACCCAGTTCTTCTGTGACAATTACAGCTGGACTGTAAGCAAGCTGATTGGTTTGCTCCCAAGATAAAGTTGGAACTGTTGCTAATGCCATATTCACATCTTTCATGATTGGTGCAAGGTCTTTTTTTGACACCACTTTTAAGGTTGGTAAGCTTTGTCTTTCTGTACATGCTTGTGCATGTGTCATTATTTTTTCTTTTAACTGTTGTTGCCGTGGATTCAAATCATCAGTGATTTCTATGTTGATTTGTGTCAGTGGTGGTTCAGTAGTTCTTTCTTCTTCAATTTGAATATTTTCATCATACAACATTTGTGTTTCGTGCATGCCACTAGTCTCCTCAAAACTGCCTTCAGTTGTTTCAACAGTTGACTCTACTTTTTTACTTTTACAAATTTCTTGAATTTCTTCTAGTTCTACATCACTAAACACTTTATTTCGCATTACAAAACGCCTTTGGTCTGCGAGTCTTTGTTCTGTAATAGTTGAATCTGGGTATTTTGCTTTCCAAAGTTCAAACATTCTTTTTAAATAACCACGTTTTTCTGATTCTGAGTTGTAATAGCAAACCATAATAGCACGATTTTCAGACACAGTATATTTTTTTTGCTTCAGTTGTTTTTCTTCCAGTAGACCTGCAGTGCTTGGCCCTGGTTGCCTAACCATAGCAGCTGAGTCCTGTAACCCATTTGTCGACAGATGCCCAGGGACTCTAACATCTGACGCGGCCCTTGTTGACCCGGGCGACGACCGATCCGGAATAGGATTTGTTTTCTTTTGTCTCACCATGTTTGTTGGGTTGGTGGACACACTTAGTCTGACTCTTCATTTGAGACCTGTCTGGCTTGGGTGGCCCTTCTGGTAGAATACACTACCGCCAGCATAGCTCCCAACATCATTAGAGCACACAAACCCCCTCCCCACGACAAGGGGGTGTCCTTGAGGGGGTTTATTATTATTGTTATTATTATTATTATTATTATTATTATTATTATTATTATTATTATTATAGAACACTACAAAACAATGTGTATCACAGCTGCCAGTTCTTTAGCTGGTGTTGGCCTTCAAACGCATCGAATTCTTCCCAAGAATCTAGGATGTCGTAATGTATCGGCGCAAAATATGTGCTGATCCAAGCAGTGCGGCTTTTTGGAGTTGACCGATGGAGATTTTGTCAATATTTAGATCTTGTAAGTGCTTACCAAGGTTTTTTGGTATAGCACCCAGTGTGCCGATAACCACTGGAACCACCACTGCCGGCTTGTGCCATAATCGTTGAACCTCGATTTT
>JAFIDM010072864.1:0-21196 GCA_023159025.1 Thereuonema tuberculata
AAATAAATAAATAAATAAATAAATAAATAAATAAATAAATAAATAAATATCGCCATTTTAAAACTTCAAGTCCTTCTCTCCTGCCCCTCCGAATAATTGTTACTGCCAGAAAAATCACCATTGTTTGTCGTTGAGCAGTGTTGAAACTCATTTTGGTAATGCAATTGGAACGCCATGTTTTACTATTGTTAGAATTGTTCGTTGTAGTTTTGCTAAAAATCATTTACAATCAAACCCCGCTTTTACACTTTTCAAGGGACTGAAAAAAATGGTGTAAATTGAGGGAAAGTTAAGTTATGGGAAATGGCTTCCGAATACCAAGAACATTAAGGATACAATGTTCAATATATAGAATGATTTGTAATCAATGCTTGCAACTTTTATAACATACAAAATTATATTAAATATTACAATTATTAAATATTTAATTTAGAAAAGGAAGATTATCATAACATTATTTTAATCATTTTAAAATCTCAAAATATAAGGCCTACACACACATTTCAAACGAAATAAGACACTAGTTGTTTTTACAAAAGAAGTCTGATATTTTTTACTGTTTACATCTTTTATGTCTCATGTGTTCTGTTTGCTTCTCCAGTTCTTACAGTTTATCGAGTGTATACGGTGTTTTGTCATGATGCCATTGAATCTGCATAAATTGACCATATTTATGGCGAAATTTTAGGTTGGTAGTCGCCATTTTATATTCAATTTTTCGCATGGACCCCATTTTTTTTTTTTTTACTTCGTTTGGCAAAACAACATAAATTGCGGGAAGTTTGGTATTACGACAGCGTAAATACAGGGGAAAAATATATTATAATAATAGAAAAATTGAAGAGACCGAGAAAAAATGTTATAAATGACGGGGAAACATTATTGGAATAGAATGTAAAACCGGGGTTCGACTGTATGTAAAACCGGGGTAATTAAATTGGGGCTCGTTAAGGTTTTGAATATACTTTCATAATGTAAGTTTTCGAAAACTGAAAATACAGTGATTTAAGCCTTTTTATAATATATTGAACAAATTCCTTGCATTTTATCTTATTCCATTCTTCCCCTTTTGCCTTTCATTCTTTTCTATAATTTATTGTACATCATTTATTAGATCTACAAACATTTTCTAAGACTTAAATTAAAGTTATTAGTTATTAGAAAGTTTTTAGTATTTATAACCATTATTAGCATGGTTATAATTTTTTTTAATAATTTTATAATTTATAATTATAATATATTCTTCTTCTTCGCGAATGGGTCACTTAGGACCACGCGGAATCAACACACTCTGAGCCTTCCTCCTTGCCCAATAGTTCTTCATTCGGATGGACTGATGCAATTTTTGCTCCTTCGACCAAGCACGGCGTGCTGGTTTCTTCACATCTTCCTCAAATCTCCCTGTGTGGACAATATGTCTGACCACCTTTCTATCCTGTAAATTTGGGGATCCTAACTCAATGAGGTCCTTTTCTAATTGTTTGTACCATTTTGGTCTTGTGCGTTTGTTTTGTAAAAATTTGTGGATCCGATAAGTAAGTCTGGAATGATAATATATATAATTTATAATATATAATTTTTATAATTTTTATTTAGTAGTAATTTTTGCTGCTTATCCGAAGGATTCAATATTTATTATAATAAGGAAGTAAAATGTTACTTTCCTTGTTATATTTCTTTGTTATGGATGAATTTAAATGATATTATAATTAAATAATTATTTTGGGCTTCTTTGTTATTAGATTTGTATTTGTACTATCATTCTAAATAGTCAATTCTTTATTTTGATGGCTGCAATAGGTTTCTGTTTTTTTAAACTTTTATTAATGATTTCAGTGCTGTTTAATTCTTCCATATTAAATGCATTTAAAACATTTCTTCATTTCAGCTAAAGAAGTCGAATTCTATGTCATTTTAGCTTAAGTTTAAAATTCAGCAATTTTTAAAGAGGAAAATTTAGATAAAAGGAATCAGTTAAATCAAGTGAATGACTTACGTTTGGCGTTCCATTAACAGGCCCAGAAGTGGTTTTGAAGACATAGGTTTGGCCTTCTTCCAGAGGACAGCCAGGAGTGATTTTAGCACATGCAAGTGGACTGCCTGGATTCACAATTGGAATTCCACCTGGGACACCACCCGGTGCTCCCGTTGGAACTCCACCTGGGACAGCTGGGACTCCTGTGGGAACTCCACCTGGAACTCCACCTGGAACTCCAGTGGGAACTCCACCTGGAACGCCTGGCACTCCCTCTGCACCTGGAACTCCAGTGGGCACTCCACCTGGAACGCCTGGTACTCCCTCTGCACCTGGAACTCCAGTGGGCACTCCATCAACGCCTGGAACTCCATCAATGCCTGGAACTCCTTCTGCACCTGGAACTCCATCAATGCCTGGAACTCCAGTGGGCACTCCACCTGGGACACCTGGAACGGTGGGAATTCCATCTGGGATACCAACTCCTTCTGCACCTGGAACTCCAGTGGGCACTCCAGCTGGGACACCTGGAACTCCGGTGGGAACTCCATCAGGAACACCAGGAACGCCTTCTGGAACACTTAAACCACCCAATTTCGTTTCTAGGAGGTAGGCAAGGGGATGCTGATTGTCGTTTGGCACTGCTCTTGCTGTTTGTAATAAAATAAATAAATAAATAAATAAATAAACTTCAATTTTTTTTGATGGTTTTGAATTAAATTTGATATAACAAGAACTACATTTCAGTAACTAAAATTTATTAAATAACAAAAAAATCTTAAAGCAGAAATGATAAAATAGAATTAAAAAGCAAAGGAATAAAAAATAAATATACTTCGGAGTTTAAATATAAAAAAGTTCTGAAATCTTCTCTCAAATTTTAGTTAAATATTCAAATGTATCATTAAAATTACAAGAAATAAAATAGGCCTAATGTTTTTATAATTCTTTTACTTACGTGCCGTGAACTCCACTGTCACATTGAATGATCGTCCAAGCTTCAGAGTACACAGATCTCCATCCGCATGGCAGGGTTCGACTTTGACTGATTTCACAGTTGCAAGACCTATGGACACATTGGATTTCAAAATTATTAATTATGTTCCGTGCATAACAAAATAAGATGAAGCGTCTTAAGAGGCAAGATATGGTAAAAATTTATATATAGCTAAGTGTACTTTTTATTTGTAATAAATTATTTCATTTGGAAAAAAATGTTAGGAAAAATGCAAACCGATAGTAAAAGAAAAAAGGAAAAAAAAAGCAAAACAACCCAAACTTAACAATCAATACTAAAACACAGTCTTGTTGCCACCGCGACGAGAATGACAAAGTAATATACGAGAACTAATTTTTTTGTTATATACGCAAACCTTTCTTGGCTTGCTGGAATGCAAGAATATACTGACTCCAAACATAACTGGATACCTTTGAAGTCGAAGGTCCTGTCGATGATCGCCCATCATTCTGGAAAGCCCTACTACTGATTGACAGGTGTAGGGTGAACTCAGGGACTTGTTGAAAGAAGTAATGAATTAGGAGAAAAATCCTTAATTCCATAAGGGATCGAACTCAAGCTAATGTGATTTACAACGAAAACCTTTCCTGATCTTATCATTGAATTTAGCAGTGACTTAAACTCTGCTGTGAAATGTGATGTAAATGAATAGCAAAATAAAGCTGCAAAAATCAACTTTTTTTGTCGCTTCGCCGACAAGTATTGTTAATCATGATCTCAACGAGTGCAAAACGCGATTTTCCGCTCTCACATATACAGCGATCGCTTTTCAGTCAAGCCGCAACTGGCAAACGGCGTATTTTCGAGAGCGTTTGAGGCAATTTTTCGAAAAGCAGTCATTAGAAAGCATTAGAAGGAATACTGAATTTCTATCAATTTCTAAAATTAATCCATTTAATTAAAATTAATACAAATTGATCCATTTAATAACTCATTGCCGTTTACGCTTTAAAATGATTAATATCAAGCTAATGTACGAAGTTTATAAAATGCCATATAAGAATTACGGGTTTAATCAATTTTGGGCAAATGGAAAACTTGAAGATATTGTGAGGGCATCGTAGAGAGATATTTAAAATTTACGAATGCAAGGAGATTTTTGATTTACGTTATTTTTACTAATTTCAAACCAAAGAAGTTAAAAAAGTACAATATTGAGAAAAGCTTCAACGTTAATCTTGATTAATTACGAAAACAAAACCAAAATCTACAATTCTTCGCACGCTTTCAAGGAATATTATAACTGAAAACATGAACATAACTTATATGATGAACTAAGTTCAGTAAAATACGTTTTTCTTTGTAATAAAAAAAATCTAAAGGATTACATGGCAGGATTGAACTATTCATGGATAGCTTGAAATACAGTCCTTTGTCATCGACAATTATGACTTTTGCGCTTCCATAACATTGGAGATGGTTTAAGAATAAACATTTATAGTATCGAAAAAGTAAAAATTAATGAAAATTCGAAATCCGCGAATTGAAATTATAACAATGTAATTGATTCCGTTACCGCTAGGATTGCTAATGAGACAATGAGAACAAAGAAAGATAAAGGGCTAGTTGCTAATTAACTTGTAATTAAGAATCTATTGGAATTATGCTAAGTGTTCTTACCACAGGAGACGTGAGGAACAACCACTTCATCAGCTCTAACTGCTACCACAGCGAAGAATAACATCACAAACTGACGAATCATTTTGGAGGCAGTGCTACTGTATTACCACAGAACTAGGTTTGGATAGAATTGATGCTTTTCCCTTCTTCATCGCAGCATTTTATAGAGACCAAGAGATGAGCAAACCAGGTTATTGCGCATGCTCAGTGGATACCAACGGGATCATCTGATAGAAGCTGTCCTGAACTGACGCTGAGGAACCCGAACTTTACTCTGTTCTAATTCTTCCTATCATAAGATTCCACATCACTCCTTTTAATCCTTTGGGGTACAAAAATTCAACACAAACGCTTCTTTCTTTCTTATTTACTATCCTTAAAACCAGATCCTTTGTACAATTTAATTGGGGAAAAAAATAATAATAATAAACTTTAGTTATTTTTTTAAATATTTTTTTCCGATGAAATAAAAAATAAAAAATAACAGCAGACAAAATAATAATCCTTAGCATATCCTTAGCATTTCCCAGAACCTCTACAATGTGTTATTTCCGGGCCATCTATTTCCGGTTTGCTTTAATACAGAGGAACAGTACTCACTGTGTTGTAATTTACTAAATTTTTTTTTTTTAATTTTTTATTTTGGTAATGTATTTTTATATAATTTTTAATTTTTATATAATACTTGCCCCTGCTTAAAGATGACTCTCACTCGTACATGGATCACTTGTTACATTGTAATAACTTATTATTAATAAGCGTAGAGGAAATGTATAAGAAATTAAAAGAAATTTACATAAATTCTTTAATATCACTTTTTATTTATTTTAAGGTAAATTTATTATTTAAAAATGCTTTATTCTATCTTATTTCCTTCTTTATCCAACTTCAGGATAAGCTCTTTCTATAATATAATAAGTATAGAGATTACATCAGTTGTGTGATTATTATATCAGCTATAGTCATTCGATGCTGTCGATGTTATGGTCATTGACCGTCGGGTTTTGATGTCCTTTTTGTTTTTAATGACTTTTTTTTTTTTTTTTTTAATTCAAAACCCTTAAAAGGTAATTGAAAGATCCAGAGGTGTTTAGTTATTTAAAATAAAATCTTATTTTAAGCTGACTTTATTTTTTTTTATATTAATTTTATAAATTATAATTTTATTTATTTAATTTTTTTTTTGTAAAAAAAATAAATATCTTATTACGGAAATAATTGTAACAAGAAATTTTTTTAATATTAATAAGAGTATTTCGTAACTTAAATTCAGTACAGAAATATTTAAATATTCCTATCGGAGTTCAAACATAAAATAAATGCAGCGTCACTGGTTCAACTGTTTTGCAACGAACAGACTAAAACGAATCAATAAACCCAAACGACGTTTCAAAATAACAATCATAAGTAATAGAAATAGAACAGAAAGGAAAAAGCTTCTTCGTGTCTTTTGAGTTGCTCCAATACGATTAAACTCACAAATACTAAATTTAAATCTAATTGATTCAACCCCTAAATTCAATTACATTTAAACAACGGCACATTTAAAATAGACTAAAATATATTTTAACTTCAATGAGTTCATGTTTGTGTTCGAATGCTTTTTACACAATGTCAATAGATTAAAAAACTAACCTCCCTTTTTTTTTAAACATCTTTTAACACTTTTTTTTATTACAAAATATATAATTTCTTCTTCCATTCCGTGGCTTTCTTTTTTCGTAGGCAATGAGATTTGAAAAATTAAAAGTTATCGTTTGTTTAGCATTTCCAAAAAGCATTTAATTTTAATTTGCGATTGGAGTATCTAACTCCCACTGAAAAACTTTTAAATATTTGGTTATTTTTACAAAATTTCAAATTCTAAGCAATTTTAATTATTTCATTTTTTAGTCAACTTTTCTAGGAACGTCAGGCTTATTAACTCATTCAGTCTGTATGTTTGTATGACGATTTTCAACTTTTATATAAGAAATCCTTTCCAAGCAGTTTATTGTCGAGAAATTAGATGGAGAAGATGGAAAAGATTTTCATATCAAAAACAATGGAATCTAAACATTGATTTCTATCCTAATCATATTCATTTTTCTTTCTTTTTTTTCTTTTTTCTTTTTTTTAACAATGAATTTTAATCCGTTTTAGCTAATCCATTAATTAGCGTCCGGTTTGATATGATTTTAAAGCAAATCCTATTTCAACAATCTACATAATTGCGGATTTATTTGCTTATTTATTATTTTTTTCAGATAGTCAAATATGTACTGTTTCAGCAAATACATATTTGATACATACGTATATACATATTTGATTTTGATACATACCTAGCCTTTTCGTTTTTTATAGTTTTCAGGACTTTTTTTTAAGATATATTCACATGTATATACACTCGTATACATTTTAAGAAACCACAGACAAAGGAAAGTAGTTTTTAAGTTCTTGTTGTTGTTGTTCTTTTTAATCGACTTTAAATTTCACTTTTGACTTCTGACCTTTCGTATAAACCAAGGGAGATCATTTTTCTGAATAAAAATTATAACGAACTTATTGTATGGAATAGATAAGATTTTGTAACATCAAATAAATGAATTCAGATAGTCTTTCTTCTGAGATTTTTGTATTTATATTATATATAAATACATAATTATTTTGCTCGTAAAATTTTTGATTTCAAATATTAAAAAAAGCAAAGAAACGAAGATATTATGATCTAAACTAAATAATAATAATAATAATAATAATAATAATTAAAGTCAAATGAAACAATTTCATAAGGTTATCACTTAAGGAAAATTAGGCCATTCATTTTTTTATTATTTTTTTTTTTAACTGGGCAACGGTCATTAATATTCCACACGATCTGAAATAAGCGGAACAATCATTGATAAATATCAAATAGAACGTTTTCATTAACATAATTATTAATTTAACGGTGATTAATGTTTATGGTTGCTAATAGATGTTTGTATTTCGAATTGAATTGTGAATTAATAAACTCAATTCGTGTTAACAATTAATAATGTTAGTAATTATGGTTTGTAGGTAGTTAGGTTTTCAAGATTACGTATTTTTCGATGACGTCTGCAGTTCGTGGATTACTATTGTTAGATATCCCGTAAGTTTCGATGGTTTACTATTTTGACATGTTTTGTTATACTTTGTTTTATTTTAATGTATCTTACTTTATTTGTTTTACTATAGATGTTTTTAATTACTTAATTATTTTGGTTTATTTATTTATTTATTTATTTATTGCAGTTTATCTTTAAATATTACATCTTTTTTTTGTCTTGCTGTTGTTAGAATATTTTAGTTTAGTTAATTGTAGTTAATTTTAGTTTATTATAATTTCTTAATAGTTCTAAAATTTATTTATTTTACTGTTAATGCATAATTTTATTTAAATATTTTTATGTTTCCTATATCTGTATAATGCACTCATTAGCATTTGTAATTTTTTTAAATTGCCTTTTACATTTAATTTATTCTGTTAAATCAATATTATATTTTTGGAAATCCTTTAGTTTTCTAGTAAATGAATAACAAGAATTGAAGACCGGTGATTAAGTAAACATCTGTACATTATTAGGTCTAGCTGTTAACAGGACTCTAGGATAGTTGGTTTCATACTGATTAACAAAATATCTACAGTTTTTTTACCGGAACAAGTGAAAACTTTCTGTTTCTGATTTTAGCTTTAGATCTATGAAGTAAAATCAATAACTATATAACTTCTGAACTGATGAGTGCTAATGACCAATAAACAGTCTTCTTAAGAGTTCTGGACAAGCAACACATAGTCTTCACATTTGCACTTCATTATTTTATGTTTTTCAAAGTATAGTAGAGCCCCTATTATCCGCGAGCGCGAGTGCCGTGAATTTTTTTTTTTTAATTACGAACCTCAAAATAAAACAATTTTAATTCAAGCCAACAACAGGGAAAATACAATAGGCCCTACAGTGCGAAGGTCGAAAATTACTGACAGGTTTATTGTGCATCGTGATCCTATAGGCCTTCTCGGAATTTGTGGATGCAAACGTAGAGCAAAGGTTTCTGCTTAACTGTACATATTTTAAAAGTTTTACACATTATGTTTTTTGTACAATAAAACGTAGTTTCTAATGGTGAAATATTTTTTTTCGTGTTTTCGCCTCATTTTTAGTCTTTTTTCGGATTAGCCGCGATTTTCGTTATCCGCGAAGCCCTTGCCACCCAATTCCATGGATAATCGGGGCTCTACTGTAAATAAAAACTAATTAAGTAATCTGACACCTAGTTCTGTCAAAATATACGCTTCCATATAAATATTTTGTACGTAAGCAAAACAAAGCAATTCCTCCATAAAATTGAATTAAATTTATAAAATCTACAAAAACCAGATTTACTGTCAGATGTTTTAATTCATTTGAATGAAGGTCAGCATCAAGCACTGGAAACACACGACATACATTTGAACTTTTTGAATTATTTAAATACCTTGTGTAAATTGTATTTTCCTGGCAATATAAATTGATCTTTTATATTTAAAATGTTTTAAAATTAATTGCATTACTCAACTCTTTTAAAATATTCCCATTTTTTAATTGAAAATTTTCAATTAAAATTTTAACCAAATAGTTTTTAATGTAGATTACTTTTTTAGGTTTTCTTATAAATAAATAGAATAATAATGATAATAATAACTTGAATCTTAATTGGGTTGAAGCTTATTGAGTCATCTTGAGTTCAGTGAACTAGGAAACCTTTTTTATCGTCTCCGGTTCCTTCCAAAATAATTCCATTCTCTTCTTACGCAATAGGCTTCTAAAAAATCAAGAAGTAAATATTAATTATCAATCTGTTGAAATCTAAAAGCAATCCTCGTTACCCTTCAAGTACAAAGAAGGTTTCCTGTGTTTCTATATTCCAATTTCCATTGCAATGTTGCAAGTCTGTTAAGAAATCGTTGCCACAGGATAAACTATGATTTTTATCCTGAATTTGAAGAGAAATTAAATTGGAATTTACCAATTTAACTACCTATGAAACTTTATCTAACAATTTTGATTCTTGTAAACTTTTCTAAAATAATTAAATTACCCCTTTTGTTTCTTTTTCTTTATCCAAAACGAATTCTAGTCAACTGTAACTTAATCCAAGCACTGTAGACAATTAAAAGCAGAACATTTCTTTTTAACTCATTGAAGTATCAGATAATTTGTAAATACAGTAAAGTCTCACTTATACGAATATGAGGGGGAACCAAAAATTATTCGTATAAGTAAATATTTCGTGTAAGTGAATTACATATAGAACTATGGGGGTTTCGCCGGGGAATGAAAAATTCTTCGTTTTATTGAATGTTTCGTATAAGTGAGACTTCACTATACTTTTAAGGTGGCCTTTCAGTTTTTATACAATCTCTTAAAAATAATGTACATACTTTCGTTTTGCTTCTATTGTGAGATGAACTCCGTATACAGGATGATTCAGAAAGAAATGCAATAACTCCAACATAACATTCTGGAAGTCAGTACAAGTTAAAAACTCATTAAAAAATACTATTTTCACGTGGTGGATATTTCAAATATTCTTAGCATACTTTCACTAGGAAAGTATATTTATATATTTATATTTATAAATAGATATACAGATAAATATGCGCGTGTGTATGTTGTTCCCTTAATAACTTTTGAACCTCTGCATGGGACTTCTTGAAACTTAGTATGTATATTTTTGGACTAGAGACAACTTAACTTTTATACTGGAAATTCTTTTCTAAATGAATCCTTGTCGCCTTTTCTATGAGAAAGCTACAGAAATTCCCCCCAAAAAGCATTGGAATCTAAACAACGGATTTCTATCTTCAATGGATTTCTATTAATACATCATTTTATCTTAAACAATGAATATTAATCTTTAGTTAATCCATTAATTTGCATGTGGTTTTATATATTAAAATTAATCCGATTTCGACAATTTAAATAAGTAATGTGATTTTAACTTTTTTTCTTTCTAAAAATGGAAAAACTGTAGCCTATTATTTGTATTTCATATTTATTCTTTTCACGATTTAGAAAAAAATAAAAAAATAAAGGACAAATTAACAACATTTTAAGGAATGATATTTTACGCTTTAAGTTGATTCGAACTACTCGTCTATCTTGACATTTCTTGAACTCTTGTTTATAGTTACTATAATAAAAATCCGTTTTTGTGCTTTTATTTATATATGTTTTGTTCCAGTCAAGTCTCAATTTTTTTTCCATTCAAAATTTGTACAAGTGTTGATTTGGATTTTCTGATTTTTATAGTGACTTCCAGAATGCTATGTTGAAGTTATGACTTTCCATTTTTGAGTCATCCTGTAACCTACGATTAAAACTTTGAGGCAAAAACTGCTTCCAGATCAGGAATCTTTAACGTAGTATTTGAATGATCAATATCTTGTTAACAGAGCTAGGCTAGATGTTTGCTCTGCTGTTTGTTGCAAAAAAGTTTTTTTTTCCTGTGGAGCACGTTAACAATTTCTTTGGAAAACAACCAGAAAGAAATCGCTCAGCATCACTTAAAGATCGACATGAAATCAAAGGGAGTAAATGTGTCAAAAAGATCTCTTTTGATGCATTCTTTTTATTCCGTTACATTTCTTCCCTTGCTCATAAAAGTCTAGTAAAGATTTTCCAGTTTGGAGAAATAAAAGCATTTTTATAAAATATCAACTTTGCTTAATTTTATTGTAAGGAATTTAGCTGCAAATAAGAAAAAAACAAATATTTCTTTTCTATAATGTAATGACAGTTTTATTAAATAGTTTCGATTTTATGATTTTTAACCATTTAGTGTATTTTTTTTTTGTATGTTATCTTAGCGACTTTTTTTTCAGAATCTTGGCGTAATTGTCAATTGATTAAAAGTAACCAATAAATAAATGCAAGGCACGAAATCACCATATTTATCGGCGTATAACAGCGGCGAATTTCCTAAACTTAAGATTGAAATTCTGCCTGCAGGTTACACGCGAATACCACTTTTATTTTAAATTGAATTTTTTTTAATTAAGCTTCCTTCTTAAAATTAGGGTGGGTGTTATGCGCCGATAAATACGGTAATTTGTCTATTAGCTTTTTTACTAATTATGTATAATTGTAAAATAACTTATTACTTATTAAGAGAATAGGATTACCAGTGATTTAATAGTTATTCATTCAAACTGTTTATTCCATATTATTAGATTCATCAATTAAGCATAACGATACAGAATGTAGTTCAGAGGAGATTAAATTTCGAACATTGTCCTATTTTGTATCAAAAGTTCACTGGTCAACTCACATCCAATAGGTCAACAGAGATTTGGAAAGGGAAAATAACTTTCACTTTTTTTTTTTTTTTTTTAGTTTAAGCGATTCCTTTAAAAAAAAAACTGCTATCTTTTTCTAATCCTTTGAGAACGGGCATTTGAAAATTCACGTTTTTATTATATAAAAAACAAAATAACATATAAGTTCTTTTTTGCTTTACTTTTAGGGTTGTTTGTTATTTCTTTAAATACACATTCCGTCTCTGTTATACAATATTCAGAAATATTTAATAACTAACAAACATACCCGTGCTTCGCGCGAGTTACAAAAAAAAAGAGTTGTCCTCATGTGGAAGAGTGAAGGAATTGTAATTGTGTGATCACTTTCACTTTTCCACATGGTAAGAAAGGCACATGGTAGTTACCTATAATATATTTAGTCCTGCTATCGACGCTTATCTCCGGAAGTCTTGTATACGTAACATAAAAAAAAAAAAAAAAAAAAAAAAAAAAAAAAAAGGCAAAATTACATTAAGTAAACACAATTGCAAATTCACGTGTGTTGATCATATCTTGAAGTTCACTATCATATCTATAGTCTGTCCAAAATTTCGTGGCGTCTGAAAAAATCCTCCCCCATTTCTGACCACCACGCCCACAAGCAATTAGTCGACCACTAATCCTCGCTAATCCTACCATCCGCATGTCTTCTTCCTTTTTTTATCCACTGGACCTTCTTCTACAAAACTACGTTTTTTTAAACTGTTACCTTTACTTAATTTTTATTACAATTATTAAATTCTAAATGTCAATCCGTGCTAAAAGAGTCCAAACACGGAGCAATTGTGATAATTCTACGCATTTTAATGGTCAGTGGGTTAAAAAATATAAACGACACATTTATATAATTATATTTTCAGACAACTGGAATTTCTAGAAGCAAGACATGTGGCAAAGGAAATGCAGAAATCTGTAATTTTAGACTCGTGTCACATTGTCCGAAGATTCCTTAGTTTGGAATAACTTGGGTGCATTTGACAACTGTCCGTGCATTCATTGATATCCATTAGATTTACATGAGAAAAGAGAATAATAATAATAATAATAATAATAGTAACAATTTTCAAGGAGATTTTTATTTAAAAGTATATGATTTTTTTAATTGAAAAAAAAAAAACCCCACCAACTTACTATCATGTTTAAAACATGAAATTCAAAGAACTAACAGCCTATGATAATAGCTTTAACGTGTCGTGTAATAATACAGATAACTACTACTTCGACACTGTTAAAATAAGATTAGCCAAAATTTAAATTATGTTGACTAAAATTTTAAAAAAATAAAAATAAAAAAATAAAACATTAAAAGATTAAAATTCTCATTACGTACGTTTCCAAACCTCTGCAGATCGGTTTCATTCTCAAATGATTAAAACATTAAAAGTTAAAAATTAAAAGTTTTTTTTTTTTAATTTTAGTCAACGTAATTTAAATTTTGGCTAATCTTATTTTAACAAGTGTCGAAGTAGTAGTTGTCCGTAACTAACAGCCTAGTTTCCTTAAACTGTTATTTTTTAAGACTACCCAAGCTTTTGTATTCCACATTTTTTTTATTTTTTTTATTTTCTTGTCTTTACTTTTGATGGGTGACTGTTTCATTCTCTGTTCGTCTTCTGAGTTTTGATTTGGCTGAGTAGCCCCAGCTTAGGAGGGCCCAACAAGCTCGAAACGTCCCATGGTCTTAGCTTGATATAAAAACCATCCTAATTTTCATTGTAAGTTATTTCTTAAAATTTCTTTTAAGTCATGAAAACCATGAAAAAGAAAAGCCTGTATTTACATTAGGTCAGCCCCATAGCCGAAAGTTAAGGGCGTTTGAATACAGAAGCAGTTGAGGCAGGATCGAGTACGTGTTGTACCCATCGTTCTGTCTGCCACTGGTGTGGTGCCGCACACATTGCACCACAGTCTCAGCACACTAGGACTTCACGAAAACACTTATGCACAACTGCAGAAGGCTGTGGTACTCAACACTACACGCATAGTTAGGAAATTTATGGACACAAGCACACATCCCTAATCATTCTTGCACACATCTTTACACTTGGCAGTATGTGCTTTGGTCCTTGACCCGCCATATTGTTTTTGCTGGGGAAACCAAGGTTTGAAACGTACAAACATAATAATAATGTGTATTTTTGCAGTAGAGTAGGAAAAAAAGTAAATATCAACAGTCTAATTAGAATTAAAGAAAGTGCTTATTTCACAGAAACAATGTAAATTTTTTAACTCAAAAAAAAAAAAAAAAAAAAAAAGAAGAAGAAGAAAGAATCAGGTTGTATTTTTTTTTGGAAAATAAAAAAGCTTAAGGTTTTGTTAAAGATGAAGCAGTTTTAGTACTGTAAAAAGAAAACTTACAAGAATCAAAAATAAAAATAAAATATTGTATTATCAAAATAGGTTTCTTTAAATGCTGAATAATATTTTTAACAAAAATGGAATAAATCTATTAAAATAAATAAGTGCCAAGTTCCAATCAGTGTAGTTGGAAATTAATGGCTTGACTAAACGTAAAAGAATTAAAGTATTTTAACTACTTCAACTTGAAGTTTCAGAACTTTTCGTAATACTATTTCAGGTTTTCAGGAATTTTAATAATTTTGTTTTTCCTTAAAATTTTAGATAAATTTTTATAAAGTTGAAAAAGAAACTTTAAAAACGCACAAGACTAAGAGTTCACTTATCTGTTTTCCTGGTATTTTTTTTTAATTGGAAGGCCGTTGTGATGTTTACTTTTGTTCCTTTTATAAGTTTCCCGAGTTCACTGAGATGTAAGATACTGGGCGGATCCAACTGAAGAAGGTCAGGAAACTAAAAATGGTCCATCTTGGATTCCCGGTATTCACAGATCAGTGAACTCTTAGTCTTATGCGTTTTTAAAGTTTCTTTTTCATGTTATTGTTGTATGCATGTTCAACTTTTGCATTGTATTTTTATAAAGTTCTTGTTAACAAAAATTGTGGAAACCTATCGTAATTCTAATAAATCATCATCATCTCCTACAGCTTTTTCTCACACCGCATAGGGTCGCTGATGAGCATGGCGTGCTTGTTCAATAATCGGTTTTGGCAAGGATGCCCTTCCTGACACCAACCCAGATCAGAGGGTAACCCAAAGATGCCATAGACGGCGAAAGAAGCGAAAGACGAAGGAGGAAGCAACACAGGAAAGAAAGCAAACATCCATGTCCCTAGACGGGATTCGAACACAGGTCCCGCCACATCGGTCACACGGCAGCCACCTTAGACCGCTTGGCCGTGGCGGCACGAACATAATTCTAATAAATAAAAATAGTAATGAAAATGAAAATAAATTGGCTGAAAAGTAAAACTATCCTTATTTTCCAACTGACCGTCTGGATTAATTGGACGACCGTCCTTATTTGGAACGCATTCCAAATCTTCAGCACAAACCCCTAGAATGTCCCAAGGACCTCCACACGGTTCTCCCTCAACCTTTAAGCACATTGAACAGCATTTACAAGAATCGGGAATTACACCTTTTTTACAAACAGGCGGCTTGCCACATGCGCTCTTATCGCAAATGCGACAAGACAAAACATTTGTCAGCCAAGGCACATAAATCAATGCCAGAGCCAAGAAGGCACACAACCACACTACTTTGACCATTGCTGTTGAATAAAGTTAATTGGTTTTCAGAGCGTGTTTTTATATCCTCTTCGAATAAGGATGTTTAGAATCCTGTGTTTGGTTTCACGGAATAGCTGCGAATAACTAGATGTAGCTCTCCCCACCCCCTCCTTTTCTAAACGAGATATTATGTCTTAGGCGAGATCACGGGAAAGTGGAAAAGACTTTTTTTTTTGCTGTGCATTCTGGGATTATGCTAACAGCGAAGTTCTGCAAAGAAATAAAAGGAAGAAATATATTGTTTCAATAAATCAAGTTCTCTAGAGAAAACAGAACTTCTGATATTTACAGCCTCTATTTACGATATATTTTATGAAATAGATAGGTTCAATTTATATATTCTAATATTGATACAAATTTGGCACATCTCATTTTTTTCCTAGAAGATTATCTTTGTTGTTTCTAATTTCGTAGCGGTTTTTCCCATTTTATGAAATTTCTTTTATTATGTTTTTTTGTATATATATACTAATTCGCTTTATTCGTCTTAAATATTTTGTATTGTTTTCTCCAAATTTCGATTAAAATCAACGTTTCTTCATTTTTCTTTCGCTGAGGCCCAGTGGAGGGATGGACGCCATATTGAAATAATGATGTTTTTCAAACCATAACCGTTTCTAAACAAAATAAACTTCTGAATGCTTTAACAGAAATCACTCTTTGATCAATATTGAAAGATAGAAGGTTAGTTTAGCTTTAAAAATTTCCAATGAGCAAAACTGTGTAGCATTGCAAGAAATTAGAGAAAAGTTTGGTAAAACCGGAGATTACGGTACAAGGCAGTTTTGGACTACGGTCGAGTTTTGACAAGATGGCTGCCTTGGCACTACTTTTAAGATATGAAGTTTAGTTTTTTAATTAACTAGTGAAAAGTAGAATGAGGTTTGCAGGTAAGCTTATTTAAAAATGGTTTTGCAGGTCCTTTTACTAGAAAAACTAATCCTGATCTGGCTAACTATGATCTTTAGATAAATCATGTCTCCCTGCGCGGATTTATTGTTACGAAGAGTGTGATTTATAGGTACTTTATTCTCTGGTTTAGCCGAAGTTTGAATCACTGAAAGTTGATTTCATTTACTTAGTTATTCATTGGTGGAAATAATGAATGTTAAATCCCCTGGCATGAAAGAAAGGTTTAGAGATGATAGGATGAGTGAAATAAGAATTTTCCTCAAAAATTTAGCATTTGGATTGAAAAGTGGTCCACGTTAAGTCCTGGTAAATGTCATAATGGTCTGACAAGTACAACTTCCTAGGGTTTTCAAATACTGTATTTGTACAATAATTTATGAATTAGCAGTGTTTGTTTTAGATAACATGAAGCTCAATTTCATTTTTCTTGGCAAATTGCAAACTGTTCCTTTAGACCAACCTTTTTTTCACTTGCCCATTTTCATAAATGTATCCAAAAATATTAGGATGTTTGTAATTAATGTAGTTGCTAATTAATGTAGTTTTGTGTGTTGTAACTGAAAAATAATTTAGATTTAAATAATGAACTAACAATGTTTAGATATTTGCATTGTATTGAAACACTGTTTGGGGAGGGATAACGAGGGATTTTCTCATGGTCAAACAACGAAAAACAACACTTCCACCCATCCCAGTAGCATTGGATTATTTTGACAACTTTTACCTTGTCTTTTGTCTTACACTGTTGACATATATCTCTTTTTCCGCCATTATTCAGTGTTTTTCTCGTATCTCCGATTGTCTTCCCTGTACCTCCAAGGGATACGCGTATCACAGGTTGGGAATCACTGCTTTAGAGCAAAGATCTAGTCTGTATCGTCAATTCTCTGGCTCGAACTATCATAATATTTATATCTGTGCAACAGATTTTAGAAAAATCTGGTGATAATTAAATCCTCTTATTGAGGCTATTGAAATTCACAGCAATAATTGTGATGATGATGATAATGCTTACTTTTAGATGATATTATTTTTATTAGAATCAACTATAAGGAATACTGTATTTATCTAAAATATTTCACTCTTAAACTATATATTACGTATATTCTTCTTTATTTGTACGACTATTTTCGACCGGATCATTGCCAGTCTTCAACAGGTCTATTACAAATTCCGTATTTTTGAATATAAATTTGAAATATAAATAATATAGTAATAAGCTGAATGATTTGCATCCAATTAGAATTACACATCTTACATCAATAGATTCTTAGTAATAATTAACAGTTTAGCAATTATCAATTATTGACAATTTATCAATTATTAGAATGTAACGATATTTAACATTATAAATTATTCTTATAATTTGTCAATTATTCTTAATAACTGTTTTTCAATTTTGAATATTATTGAAATTTTAATTATTGAAAATTTTTATATTATTTTTTGAATTTTTCTTAAAGAAATGGATCGAATATTCGCCAATTTGAGTTCCCTTATTTTTATTTATACTTTTAAAACTATTTATTACCAATGCTTCCATAATGTATTTCTCTTCCTCGTCTTTTATTTTTGTACAAAATTTCTACCAATGGGTCTGGATTGTGGTTTTTACTGATACAATGATCAGCCCTTTCAGATAAATATTCTTTGTTATTTTTGTTCTTTTAGCTCTGAAGTGTTCTTTAATTCGATCCATTAAAGCCCTCCCCGTGTTACCAAAATATATCTCTCCACAATCCCTACATTTTAATTTATATACAACTCCAGTAATAGAGAGATTTGTATCAATTTTCTGATCTTCCGTAATTCTTAAAATCAATTTTTTACCATTCGTTCTGATTATTTTAATGTTGTTTTTCTTACACATTTCAGTAATTGATTTCTTATTTTAATAATTTGCTGGATCTTTAAAAATTTCTTATAATCTTTGTCATTTTTTACTGAGTTATTTATTGGTACAACATTTTGTTTTTTGGTTTTGAAAAATTTTGTTATGCAGCTATTGATAAACTTTTCCGGATATTCATTCATAATTAGCTTTTTTTTCATTATTTTTATTTTGTCGAACTAAAGTTTTCCTTCATTCATGTATGTTGTAATTCTATCGAAGTAGCTTTTGATTATTGCTCAATTAACGCTGACATTATGCCCGGATCTGATATTTAATATACTCTTTTATTATTTTTGGTATAATCACAAATTAAATTTCAAATCCGGGAATAATTTAAGCATTAATTGAGTAACAATCAAAAATTATCTCGATAGAATTACAACATATACGAATGAAGTAAAACTTTAGTTTGACAAAATAAAAATAATGAAAAATACACTAATTATGAATAAATATAGTCGTACAAATAAAAAATAATATATATAAAATTTTGTATTTAGTTTGGATTCTGAGAGCTCTCCAGTATTATTACTGGTTAAAAACTTGCTTTAAAGTTTAACAATTGCACAATTGTTAAAAGTTACTTCAGATATGAATTTGAAAAGAATGCCAGTTTAATTTATACACTAAACAGTTTGTTGTTGTTAGGTTCCATCAAGTCGTCTACGACTTCTGGTGACACCATTTACTAAGGCTCTCCAAACAGATCTATCATTTGCTGCATATCGTAGTTGTTGCAAAGAATTCCCGGTAGCTTCCTTTATATCTTCCAACCATCTTCTTCGTTGTCTTCCTCTTCTTCTCTTCCCCTCTACCTTCCAAGGAGGTTTAAAAATTGCGAATTGATAATGTGAAAAATATCAGATATTTGAAGATATGGAGACATGGAATTATGTATAATAAAATATGATTTAAAATAGCTCACTTATAGACCCGTTTGAAGTGACATTGAATTTGTAATTTTGTTATTTTTATTTGTTTTGGCTTAATTAATAAATTACTGAAAGTATTTACAGTTATTTATAAAAGTATTTATTTTTTCCTAAAACAGAAAAACTATGAAATTAAACATATATATGTAAAATAGGGCTTTAGCTTATCGTAGTGAGCCAAACTACTTTTCATCGGTGCTCCCCTATCGGAAGGCCACAATGCACAATTTCTATTGGGAGAAATTCCGACTTCATTCCACACATCTATTAAAGTAATTTTAATGTTAGATTTAATTATACTAATTAAGAAGGGGAGTGAAGTGATTTTAAGTTGATCATCTTTGGCTGCTGCATTTGCTTCTTCATCTGTCCATTCATTGCCCAATACACCTTGGTGACCTTTAACATGAAAAAGTGTGATTTTGTTTGGGATTGTACTTAATAAATTTTGAATAAGTTTTACAGAAAGGTCTGTCTTTGTTTTTATATAGGCTATTGCTTGGAAGGAAGATTTGGAATTGCTGAAAATGTTAACAGTTGAATCTTTGTATTGTAATTTCGAAAACCAATTTCACCGATTCATCAATAGCTTTTAATTCTGCTTAAAGATTGTAGAAAATAAACAAAAAATGAATCTTATAGTACGCTTTATAAAATTGTTTATAATTATTTATTATGCATGCACTTGCTCCAACACCTTCTATAGATTTTGAACCATCAGTGAAAATGCTGATATGAGATAAATGCAACCGCTGCTTTAGAGCACCGGTCGGCAACCCAAGGCCCACGAAGCGTTTTGGTGCGGCCCGCGAGGCGTCTCAAGATTTTCCTTTTTTTTTAATTTGATTGATAAAATAAGCTCTTCCTTTTTTTTGGTTGTTAAAATAAGATTTTCCTTTTTGGCCCAAGTGCGGCCCGCAGTAATCCCCACATAAAATATTTGGCCCTCTTACAACAAAAGGTTGCCGACCCCTGCTTTAGAGGCAAGATCTAGTCTGTATCATCAATTCTCTGGCTCGAACTATCGTAATTATTTATATCTGTGCAACAGATTTTAGAAAATGAGAAAAAAATAAGAATTAAAAATCTGTTTATAATTAAATCTTCTTATTGAGGCTATTGAAGTTGACAGCATTAATTGTGATGATGCTTACTTTTAGACGATATTATTTTTATTAGAATCAACTATAAGGAATACTGTATTTATCCAAAATATTAAGTGAGCTCTGATCGCACTGCACTGCCTTTTCTGATAGAGCAGTCCCCTTTTCGTTTTGTCGGAGGAATACAACGTTGAGAATGGAATTCTCAAGTTATGTTATGACAAGTTATGAAAGTTCCCATTGACAATATGGCTTCCCTCATCAGGAGATTCTGGTAGCTTCACTGAATCAAGGAATTTCCCTTTCCCTTGATGACATCTCCTGTCTGGCAAATTCTTGTTGAACTCCGGCGATTAGAATATCTGACTGCGATGGTAGCCGAACGAAGGCGTCCTAAACACCTCTCGTTGCAGATTCTAATATCTTCTACCTCGACGAATGTTTCACTACATATGGTAAATTTCGACTCAAGGAAAAAAAAAATAACACTGGACGGAATACTTTATGCTTTAAATTTCCCATCAATTCAGTTAATTTAGCATATATACATTATTCTGGGATGCATGTGAGCCTCCGTGCCAAATTTGGTAAAGATAGTTTGAGAAATGGCGACGTGAAGTCAAACAAGACAAACAAACAATTATTCGCGCTTATTATATAGATAAACATATACAATAGATTCTCTTAACTTCTTTTCAATAAACTAAAGAAATTCGAAAGAAATAATGTTATTTCCTAAAATTTATTTAATTC
>JAFIDM010072963.1:0-12906 GCA_023159025.1 Thereuonema tuberculata
TAGTAAAATAGAGAAAAAAGAGTTTATTTAATTATTTTTTTTCAATGTTAATCATTTCAATGAATTAAAAACAAATTCGTCATTATTTAAATAAAATAATTATCCCTTTTTGGTGGGAATACCGGCTTTTTTATCTTTTTTACGATTAAAAACAAATAAATTTTTGTATTTTTTTAATAATACTAAAAAATCATTAAATTATATGTAACAAATCGGATTTTTTTCATTGTTGATTCATTTTTTTGGCAGGGAATATTATTCAGCTGTTAGAGAATATTAGTTTAATTGTTGATTCGTTTTTTTTTTTCAAGTCATATCATCTCTTTTTTAATCGAAAAATATTCCTTTTTTTTTGTTTTAATTTCCATTTTTCATTCTTAATTATATTTCTTAAATCAAAATTAAAAAAAGGGGTATCCCCAAAGCTGTCTAGACATATTTATTTAGGTCATGGCTACGAGAAAGTCGATGCACCTGGCGATGACGTCGCATATTGAATAATTCATAACCCCCCCCCCACCTCATCTCTTTTGAGAGTTTGATAAACAAACAGGTCTTTATTTTATTTATTTATAAAAAACTGTATAAAAATAGATTTTTATAAATAAATGCTTATAAAATATAATAAAATCATGCCTTTCTCCTTTTTTGGGGGGAGAAATTCAAAAAGAAAATATGAACTTTTAAAGAAAAAAAAAGATTCAGCATTAACCTGTTATTTCTCTTCTTCCACCGAAAAAGTGGAATATCAGCTGTCACTGCCGAACCTTTATAAAACATTCAATGGAATGGACGACATTTATAGCAAGAATGCTTAATGATACAATTTTTGTGTTCTTTTTTTTAATTTAAACTACTTTTTTAATTCGTTTTCAAACTCTCCTTGATTATGCTTTGAAAAATGCTTGCATCAGACACCTTATTATTTAATTTTTTAAATAGAATAGGTAAAATTATGAATGAATTGTGATATTATATTTTTTTCATTTACAAATTTATCAAGCAAAAAGCTATGCATTTTTTTTAAAAAAAGGAATTCAATAACGTTTTCTTTGTTATTCGTTTTTCCAAATAATAAATATAAAAATAATTTTATATTAGATTTATTTTTGGATATTTATTAAAATGCTTTGTCTAGGGATGGTGAAAAAATGGTGCATTGTGGGAAATCATGACCTACTTTTTTTTTGAATTCTCCTGGCAACGAAAAATGATTTCTGATTGGCTGATGCGCTGAACATTCGAGGGGAGTTGTTTTTTAATTTTGAAAAGCTCTCATTGGTTGAAAAGCTATCAGACCGTTGACGCCTTATTTTTTTTCTGTTTTGATTGGAGAAACACTGAAGACTGACAGTCGAATTCAATAAAAAATGGATGTGGAAATTATATTTAAACCGTGGTTTTTCCGAATAATCTCACTGTTTGTAGTGGCAGTAAATTGCTCAGCGCAATACTACCCGAGTTTAAGGATTGTTGCCACGAGCTTCCTCCCTCCACATCCAACAATGGCAGTCTCTAATTTTTATCAGCCGATCGACTTACAGGAAAAATTTGAACAGGCGATGCATCACGTCACTCCTACTCAGGTAATATACATGTATTTCTATTTTATTACTCTGTGTTTTTTTTCTATTTATCGAATTGTCGATTTTCCAAAAAAAGATGAGTTATTATAAAAAAGTAATATTCTTTTTCTTGTTTTCTTTATCACCCTCCCAAAAAACCTTCTCATCCCATCTTTTTATTTTCTTTCTTTCTTTTCTTTCTTCTAAAAAATTCACATTGACCATCATTTTTCATTTAGATTCCCCCAGAATTTTTGAGTTTGGGAAACGGTATATATCTGAGAGTAGCTCCGTATAAGGGTATTCTGTTAGTAAATTTAAGAAAATTTTTCTGTACTGGAACTTCTCTTCTCCCTTCTTCTTCTCAGGGAATATCACTTTCGGAAAAAGATACGCAAATTTTAGCATTCTCTGCTGTTGACATTAACCATTATGCAGCAACAGTTGAAGTACTGTACAATGATGGGCACACGGATCCTAAAAAGGTTCTCAATCTCACAAATAACAGAGTGCTGACCATAACTTATGATCCCATACTAAAACAGGCTCTTTTAAATTTCAGTCGTGATGGTAAACAAATTTCTATTAATAGCGCTCAATGGCATACTTTTGCACAACTCCTCACCGATGAGCTACCCCGCCTAATCCAATCTGTAAAGGAGACTATGAGATGTTCCTCACAATCCACACTCCCATCTGCAGTCAGCAATTATTCAGCTCCCATTCTCCAATCTGCTCTCATAACTAATCCTCCACAACCTTCCCAAAATCCGACTTTTCCCACCCCTTCAACCCCCGTTCTTCAATCAACAGCTCCTGCCGCAGGCCCCAGTGCAGCCGGTCCAGTCAAGCGAACTCGTCGGGCTCCCGTTCGTAAGCTGAAAATGCCCGCGTCTAAACAGGCATCACTGACACCCATCGATCCAAGATCAGCACCCGTTCAGGGATTGGACACCAACGATTTTGATTTTTCCCAAGTCAACATCGATACTGCAATGTTCAGTGACGCCCAAGATCTGGACAAGCATTTGAACGAATCATAAAAAGGTGTGGGAAAACCGAGTAAGTCACATCATATTGTTTAGTTTTTTTTTCTTTTTTCCTCAATACACCTTCTTTTTTTTTGAAAAAAATAAACTCGTCAATGAATGAATCAGTCAATCAGATTAACTCTTTAGTAAAATATTTAAAAAAGTGAATCAGATAGAAGTACATTGAACCCGGCATCATGTCAGATAAGGAAATAAAAAATTGCGGCCCGATGGCTTCTCAAACCAGACGAGACTATACCTAGAATATCAACAGTCGAGCATGATTCCGATAATGAGTCGGCGCCAACCGTTCAATCAATTGCTGAAAGGTGGAATATCGATCCGAAACAAATTGCACCCGAACCGTTAAACACAAATAAAACTTTTGAAGATATTGCAGATAGATGGGGTGTCGAAATTAATACACTTCTAAGCGACTCTGAGGACGAATCTCTGAGTTCGGAGGGGGATACAGCCGAACCACTGCCAGCAAATGAAATTAGTGAATTTGATAATTGGCTGTTAGGTTTCATTAAAGTAAAACGCGTTATTGCTCGTCACTATATTCGGCGCTATAGAACTTTAGGGACTCAGTATGAAATTGAATTATCATGTCCTACATTAGAGGAAATAAGAACAAAGAGTGCAGAAGGTCGAAAATTGAATTTAATGTTTATTGTCGAACGCCTCTTTGAATTATTAATACAACAACTCACTTCAGAGTGCCTTCCTAACGACAGGATTGGCATTCAAATAAACAGTGATCAGTTAGAGTCGGCTGCTTATTTAACTTTCACTGCAAAGAAAGATTTTAAAGCAGAGTCTGTTCTTGAAATTATAGATTTGTTAGCACAATCAGGAAAAAGAATTGATTGGGCTAGTACTTTATCTGTACAGGTAACCTGTGTTTCGCCACCGGAGGGTGGAAGATTAAAAGGGCCGAGCAATCTTCGTATTCAGGAATGGGTAAAAAACAAGAAGTGTATCATCCAAAATCAAAATCGGTCCGATAAATTATGCCTCGCTCGCGCTCTGGTCGTTGCCATGGCTCAAATTAATAACTCTCCCGACATTCGGAAAATTAGAAGAAGTAATTCTTTTCAACTGAAGGAGGCAGTTAACCTTCACAGCAAGGCAGATGTCCCCAGAGGTTCCTGTGGGATACCAGAAATACAAAAATTTCAAACGTTTTTAAATCCGACCTACCAAATTATCATTATTTCTCATGAGATGGGGAATCAGGCTCTTTTCGTGTGTCCTCCGGCTGAGAAAAAGCTAATTCTTTTTCATTACAACGAACATTTCGCCGTTGTAACAAGTCTGACCGCTTTTTATAACTGTACTTATTTTTGCATGACTTGTTTCAAGAAATACAGTGCTAAAGATAGACATACCTGTTCCAAAATCTGTTTTGCATGTAAAAAATCGGGAGGTTATTGTTCTGTCGAGAATTATGTTCGCTGTGAGATCTGTAATCGATTTTTCAAATCTGCCAAGTGTTTCAAAAATCACAAAAGTATTTACAGTACGAAAGGCATTCTTATTTGTGACCAATTTCACCGATGCCGAACGTGTGGAATTACTATTGACAACAGTACGGGAACCGTCCATCTTTGTGGACATTATCGATGCCCCAACTGTAAACAGATCGTTCCTCTCGACCATTTATGCTATATTCAGCCAGTGGTTCTTCCCAGTAACGAAAAAGAAGATGAGAATCACTTCCTGTTATTTTACGATTTTGAATGTAGCATAGAAAAAGATCGGCAATGGACGTATCGAACATATACCTAATTTATGCGTAGTGAAATTCTGTTGCACGAAATGTGTCGACAGTCCATCAGATGATTGTGAGAACTGCACTGCTCCAAAGCTGAGGATTTTCAAAGGAGAAACAGCATGTAGAGATTTTTGTGAATGGCTTTTTGAAACCTTTGAATATGAACATGTCTCCGCCATAGCTCATAATGCTAGTGGCTATGATTCTTATTTCATCATTCAATACATGTTGAAATGTAATCAAAAACCTAAAAAAGTTATTTATAATGGAAACAAACTGCTCTTTCTTCAATGGAAAAATATTCGATTTCTCGACTTGTTCGCCTTTATCCCGATGGCTCTAAAAAAATTACCCAAGGCATTTGGTTTGGATAGCAGTCGACTATTAAAAGGTTATTTTCCCTATCTATTCAATCTAGCTGAAAATTGGAATTATCGAGGATCCTATCCTTCTTTGGAATATTATGATGTCGGCAGTATGATGCCGGAGGAACGTGACGCACTCATCCGATGGTACAATGAACAAAAAGATGAAATATTTGATTTTCAAAAAGAAATACTCGACTATTGCATTATGGATGTAGAGATCCTGAGTGCAGTGGCTTTGAAATTTCGCAAAGTTTTTACTTCAATCATAGGTAGCTGTCCGTTTCAGACGGGGATTACAATAGCCAGTGTTTGCAATCGTGTTTTTCGGGCGAAATTTTTAAAACCAGAAACAATTGCACTCATCCCTCATAACGGGTTTTACAAAAATGCCAAACGCTATAGTAAGATAAGCATCGAGTGGCTAGAGTTTGAATCACGCCAACGCAATGAATTCATTCAACATGCTTTAAATCAAGGTGAAAAATTCATCCCTGAATGTCGTCTTTACGTTGACGGTTTTTCGGAAAAGTCCAGAACTGTTTTTCAATTTCAGGGATGTTGGATGCACGGTTGTGAAAAATGTTACAGAAATAGACTTATGCTCCACCCCCATCGGGGTATGACGATTCAGGAAATATTTGATTTAACACTTGAAAATGTCGAGAGATTGCAATCCTGTGGCTACACAGTGGTAGAAATGTGGGAATGCGATTTTCGCACTAGATTAAAGACAGATGTGGAATTGAGCGAGTTTGTAAAAGAGTTATGCATAATGCCTCCTCTGACACCAGATCAAAGTTACTTTGGCGGAAGGGTTGAGGGTTTTAAACTCTTCCACGAGATAGAACCGGACGAGGAAATTATTTATATAGACTTCATTTCATTGTATCCATTGGTTTTGAAAAAGGATATTTATCCTTTAGGCTACCCTGAAATTTTAACAGAATTTGATTCAACTGATATTTCCAATTTTTGTGGAATAGTGCAATGCAGTATTCTCCCACCGAGAGGACTCTACATACCAGTATTGCCCCACCGTTACAACAAAAAACTGTACTTTCCAATGTGTAAAAAATGTGTCGAGTTGAAATCTTCTACAAAGTGCGAACACAATGAACAGGAACGGATCTTAACCGGTGCCTGGGTCACTTTTGAACTCCAACTTGCTTTGGAGAAAGGTTACATGATCAAAAAAATATTTCAAGTTTGGAATTTTTCAAAAACAACGCAGCTCGACCCCGAAACGGGACAGGGAGGCTGGTTTACAGAATACGTAAATACTTTTCTTAAAATGAAGCAGGAAAGTGATGGCTACCCATCATATTGTCAGACAGAGGATCAAAAGAAGGCGTACATCGATGAATATGCCCGAAATGAGGGGATAACTTTGGATCCTGACCGAATTCAGAAAAATCATCCATTACGAACCATTGCAAAGATTTGTCTGAATTCGATTTATGGGAAATTTGCACAGCGAGTTACGAAGAGTAAAACAGACTATATAGAAAAACCAGAAACGTATTTTGGCTATGTTTTCAGTGACACGAAAATTGTCACTTTTTTTCACGATCGAATTGCACAATTGGAATGGGTCGAAAATACTGAACAAATTGAAGATCTTTTGCTAGGAAGTCACACAAACGTTGTTATTAGTCCGTTTATTACAGCTCAAGCGAGAATTAGACTCTATCGTGAAATGGAAAAATTCGGCACATCAGTTCTTTACTGTGATACCGATAGCATTTTTGCTGTTGTCAAGAAACAATCATCTGTTTTATCCAATGTACCCATTGGAAATTTTCTTGGAAATCTCACGAATGAAATCCATAAAGACCACGGGGAGGAATTTATGATAGATATGTTTTGCACCGCAGGAGCAAAAAATTACGGTTACCGTGTTTCTTCGAAGAATTCAGACAAAGCATCACAAATTGTTTTAAAAATTCGTGGTTTCTCTTTAAATTATGAAACTCGTGAAAAAATAAATTTGGATTTGCTCAAGTTCATGGTCGATGAACTGATTCAGAATAATGATAATAATAATGACAATGCAGAGCCATTGACCCAAGTTCCTATCTTTACACGAGGAAAAATTCGAAGAACGAAAAAACGGAAAATCGTTTCTCAGGACGAGATCAAGATGTACCGAGCCGTCTTTGATAAGCGAGTGATTGTTCCTGGACAATATCAAACCCTCCCCTACGGTTATTGAGTGTGGAGACCTGGAAAAAAGACAACCATCCATTCTGTTCAAAAAACAAAGAATGTTGTATACATCCCAGTCCCTAAAAATGGAATCGGTAAGATTGAGCACTTTTCACAACTGGCCTGTATCTTATATCCAGGCAAAAGATTTAGCAAAAGCAGGTTTTATTTATATTCAATGTAATGATAAAGTGCAGTGTGTGTTTTGTTGGGGTATTTTAGCTAGTTGGGAACGCCATGATTCCCCGATGTCTGAACATTGTAAATATTTCCCTGGTTGCCCGTTTGTCCTGGGTCTGGATGTTGGCAATATTGCAAACTTGTGAAGAGGAAAAAAAAAACAAAAGATCCTCAACTTTTTTTGCATGTTACGTCATGTCTTTCTTCATGTTTTGCATGTCACGACATCTATTTCCTGTTTTTTGCATGTCGTGACATGCATTTTTTCGCCAAAACAATACCGACACCTGCACAGGGTAGGACGGACTTTTTTTCCATCCCTCAACGTATTATTTTTTTGATCTTATCGAAACAAAAAAAGATACATTTACAATGTCTGAATATGAATTTATTCATAGTAGGGAATTCAAATTTAAACACCCGTTCAATTGTATCTTGAGCGGGGCTAGTGGAACGGGTAAGACCGAGTTTTCAAAAAAGTTTCTAAAGTATAAAGAGGATATGATTGATCAACCTCCAACGGAGATTTATTGGCATTACGGTGTGCATCAGCCATGGTTCAGTGAATTTACTGGGATGGTTAAATTTCAAGAGGGTGTACCTGACGTGAAAAAGTTTGATTCGGTCACTCCAAAATTAGTGATTATTGATGATTTGATGGGTGTAGACAATAATGCGCTTGAACCTTTATTTACTAAATACAGCCATCACAAAAATTGTAGCGTTATTTACATGGTTCAAAATTTATTTCATAAAGGTGGTGCCCACCGCACAATCAGCTTAAACACTCACTATTTTGTGCTCTTTAAAAATCGTACGGGATTTATCTCAGATAATGTTCTTTGCCAGACAATTATTTCCGAAAAATGAAAAATTTCTTGTAGAGGCCTACCGAGATGCAACACAGGAACCCTATTCCTATTTGTTATTGGATTTGAAACCCAACACTATGGAGGGGGTGCGTTTCCGCACTGGAATATTTCCTGACGAGTCATTGGGTATTTATCGACCAATCAGAAAATAGCTTTTGAAATCGTTAGGAATATTATTAGCGAAAAAAATGAAACCGGTCGAGGCGAGAGAAAAAATTTTTGGAATGGGATATGGAAATGGACAGTCAGAGAGATGGCACCTTCGAAGCGGGCTCCTCATAGACTTGTGAAATACGGACGCATTTTACAGGCAATTCCTCAATTTTCACCTCGCCAAATTAGAGCTGTTATCAAAGAAGGTAATCCCGACTTTATTCGTTGTTTATCCGAATGTGTGGGTAATGTTTTGCGTGGGAACGTTCCAGTGACCCCCTATCAAAAACGAAAACTATCTTGTCACAAGAAAACACTTAGGTTGATTGGCACATCAAAATTACCCATTCACAAAAAAAAGTCAATTCTCGTACAGAAAGGTTCGGGACTTTTACCCTTCATTATTCCCGCTCTGGCAGGACTATTCGGTGGCATGCTCGGTAGCAATCGATGAAGGAATGGAACACGGTAAAAAATTTGTTGTTTTACCAGAAGATCTCGCCTCACAAATGCTGAGAGGGTCCACACAAAAATACGACCCGTCTCAAAATATTATACAGAAACTATCCTCTTTGGAAAAAGAACTCGATCATCTTTTAAACGACAGCACTTTACCGAATGATTTAAAAATTAAATTAGTTAATAATATACAGCAGCGTTTTCAAACATTTTATAATCAGAACAAAAGCAGACTGCACGATCCTGTTTTACAGTCAATGACCGCGAATGTGACGTCAGACAGTGCCGACGTGAAAACCGATACGCCACAGGAAAAAAAAGAAATTCAAACTCCGTCAGGTGTTAGTTGGGAAGATGCGGTTTTGACTCGCATGCCTACATTCTATCTGCCTTTTGCAAAAAAATTGTTGGAACGTTTTAAAGCACTGCCCAACGCGGGATGGGATTCTAAAACGGGAGAATTGATGATTCGAGGTGAAAACATTTCTTAAAGTAGTATTTTTGATTTAATGAATCATTTGGTGAAGCAGAGCAAAAGAACCCCGATTGGCTGGATTCAATTCCGTAATCTTTTAACTTCCATTCCGTTATCAAAAGAGGACGTCCCAAACAATAAACAGTGGAAAATTATTTCAAAATTACAAGTTCCCACAGCCAAAAAGAAAAACGGAAATACAAAAATAGCCGTACAGTCAGGGCAGGGAAAATGGCAGTCTTATCCTCAGCTGTGGAAAAATTATTGAGATCAATTTATTTCGATCCAAAACATCCAGCATCATTTGACGGAGTACAAAAATTATACAGGGCAGCCAGATCGCGAAATAAATCCATTACCCTGATTCAAGTTAAACAGTGGTTGAAAAGACATGATAACTACACTCTTTTTAAACCGGCTCGGAAAAATTTCCCACGTGGGAAAACAAAAGTGTCCGTTATGAACGAACAGTGGCAGGCAGATCTTATTGATATGCAAAAACAGGCAAAATTTAATGACGGCTTTCGATTTTTACTCGTCGTCATAGACATTCTATCGAAACGCGCTTTTGTAGTACCGTTGAAAAACAAAACCGGAGTTAGTATAACCAAAGCCTTTGAGCATCTTTTTAAGACGGAGGACGTTGACCCGCCTGATCGTTTACAAACCGATAAAGGGCGTGAATTTGTCAACAAAACCTTTCAGACATTTCTAAAAGAACACAATGTTCACTTTTTTACATCACAAGATCCAGTTGTTAAAGCTTCAGTTGCCGAAAGATTTGTGAGAACGTTTCGGTCAAAACTTTTCAAATATTTTCATTTTACTGGCTCTTTTCGCTATGTTGATGCTTTAAAAGATTTGGTGGATGCCTACAATAACAGTTTTCATTCGAGTATTGGTATGGCTCCAAACGACGTAACCGGTTCGAACCAGCATCTTGTATGGCAGCGCCTCTACGGAAAAACTCCGAATACGTCACGACGACGACCGCCAAACGTGTCATTTAAGACAGGTCAACAGGTACGTATTAGTTCGGCAAGACGATCATTCCAAAAGGCGTTCGAGGGTTTGTGGACTCCTGAAATTTTTACAGTTTCAGAGATTGTATCAAAGAGAAGCCCGCAAGTGTATCGTTTGAAAGACGGGTCGGGTGAACCAATACATGGAACTTTTTACCCTTGGGAATTACAATCTATTGAAAAAGGCGAAGATAGTTTCTATCCCATTGAGAAAATTCTTAAGGAAAAAGGACGAGGAAATAAGAAGGAATATTTAGTTCGCTGGCAGGGATACAGTCCCGCTTTCGATAGCTGGGTTAAAATTGGGTATTTACAGCATATTTCCAGTACCTAAACAACAAAAAATGGATGAATTTTATCTGACACTTCCGAGCAATTCAAGCACGTCCTTTTTTCCGAAAAACACAATTTCCACTTTCACAACCAAACTACCAAAAAGATTTGAATTAAAAGAACCCTATGAATGTGCCCTTGCCGAAGTTAGTTATCAACACAGTTGGTACAACATAAGCGGTAATGATGGCGTGTTTCGAGTTATAAGTTATCCCTCTTTCCGTGTTACCATTCCATTAAAACCACATTTTAAAAGCGCTGACAAATTCATTCGTAAAATTACAGCCAGTATTCAAGAGCATCCCATAGAAAAACTTTCCAACGAGGTAATGTTTTTGCTAGTTTTCAATCGTGTTATCGTTTCCCTGCCGCGCGGAGCAGAAATTCGAATGTGCCTGCCTCTGGCTCAGTTGTTAGGTTTTACTCAGCCTGATCTTTTACGAGTGTCGGATGAGGAAAATTCAAAGCAAACCTTGGTTGTATTTAAAGAAAGTGCAACAGCCAAAGACACACCCACCTTTACAGATATAGATCTTTCGAAAGCCCCCTTCTTTTTCGACTTTGAATTAAAAGAAGCAAGTTCTTCGGTCATTAACGAATTCAAAATTCCTCAGGGATATTATTCGAATGCAGCACACCTAACTCAGTTAATGTCAGCTCGTATTAAAGATCGTTTTCGTTACGAGGAGGAAAGAACGCCGGTTCAATTCACCTACAATAATATCACTCATAGAATCACTCTTGAAATAACAGGTTATTTTAAAGTAATTTTAACTCGCGAACTATCAGAACTGTTAGGTTTTCTTGGCCAGACAGAATTCCTTCAAACCATAGAGGCTGGTTCGGTCATTGACTTGAACGGGGGTTTTTATTCCATTTATATCTATTCAGATCTGATTGACAATTCAATTGTTGGCGATGTAATGGCTCCCCTTTTACGCACGGTGCAAATTCGTGGCAAAGATGGTGACTTGATAACAGAGTCCTATACCAATTTGTTTTATAGACCCCTATTGCGTCATTCATTCGATACAATTACAATATATTTGAGAAATGACATTGGCCTTCCTGTGGCTTTCCAGAGGGGGAGAACTACATTAACCCTGCATTTTCGTAAAATACGACAATAAGAGGTAAAGCCAACAAAACATTTTGATTGGTGAAAAAAACTCCAACCTTACCCCAACCCCCCACCCCACACCTTTCCCCTTACCCTAGTGCAGTTAATAAAAGAAAAAAAGTGTGACTCATTTGTGTTCCGGAAAGAGATGCATTCGATACGGTACAATCCCCGCTCTTGTATTTGCTACTATGCAAATCAAATTGGCAGATCGGAATACACCAACAGTGTACCGTTCTACAGTGGTGTTCGTTATCAAAGAGGTGGTGGAATTGGCAGTGTGTTTAAATCATTATTTCGTTGGGCAAAACCAGTGTTAAAAAAGTTCGCCTACTCGGCAGGTCGTTACGCCCTAAGAAGCGGTAATCGCATTCTGGATGACGTTGAACAGGCTTAAACGTTTCAAAACGCCACCAAAAAACAGCTTCAGCAGACATTGAAAGACGTAACTTCCGGCCAAACAGGAAGCGGAGCTGGACTTGGTAGGTTGTATGGCAGGCGCAAGTGGCTTAGTGCATTCACCGACCAATCCGGTGACAGGTCATTGTCAAGGACGGTCGTTGATGCAGGGAGAAAAAGAAGGAAAACAACGGTAACAGTGCGTCGGCAGCGTTCTCGTACCAGCACCACCACCAAAAGAAAGCAGAAAAAGAAGACTACATCCAAAAAAGTAAAAAAGAAAAATTCAAAAAAACAACAGCGAGGGCAATCTCCAAAGGACATTTTTGATTCCTGAAAAAAGAAATGGCTGGTGAGGGACAATTAATTCATTGCAAGTCTGAGGAGAGTTTTAAAAACGAATTAGATCTTTTCACTCTCCCTCCAACACAGGTCGTTATTCAGAATGGAGCCGACGTTGAATATCACCCGATTGCCTCCATCACCGAAACGGGACCCATTGAATTCGTGATCGCCGGTGCTGGCGAGGAATATTTGGACTTATCAAAAACTCTCCTCAGTGTGCGTCTGAAAATAGTGAAAGGCGGTGATTTGACACCCATAGGGGAAGGAGACAAGATCAGCACAGTTAATCTAATACTTCATTCACTATTCACTCAAGTCGATGTCTACTTGGGTGATAAACTTGTTTCTGCCTCGGACAATTGCTACCCCTATCGTGCTTACATCGAATCCTTTTTAAATTACGGCCTCGACAGTAAAAAGACTCTGCTATCTGTTGCCGGATGGTACGAAGACAAGGCGGGTCAATTCAACGACCTCGATCCGCTCGCAGCCAATAGCAATCCAGGACTCAAAGAACGTCACTCGCTCGTGAGTGGTGGAAACACCGTCGAGCTGCAGGGCAGTCTTCACGGTGATATCTTCAGACAGAACAAACTGAT
>JAFIDM010072964.1:0-12906 GCA_023159025.1 Thereuonema tuberculata
TGAAGATTTAATCAACAAACTACATATTTTTAATAATCGCAATAAGAAAAAATTTCATCTTTTTTCCCTAGATATAGAGAATATGTATAACAACATACCAGTTAATGATTTTAGAAAAACATGTATTTAATAATAGAGAAATATTATTAAAGTATAATTTAGATGAAGTATTCTTCAAAGAAATGATAGAATTTGTTACCCTCAACACTTACTTTCAACATAGAAAAAAAAATTTTAAGCAAACAAAAGAATTTCCTATGGGGTCACCTATATCAGGAACTTTGTGTAACTTATATTTGAACCATTTTGAGACAAATTTATTACAAGACAAAATGTATTACCAAAAATTTGAGCACTTCCGATATGTCGATGACATACTAATTATTTGGTTTGGAACATTAAGGCAATTTGAAATATTCTTTAATAATTTGAACAAAAAGAATAAAGATTTAAAATTCAAAAAAGAAGTGGAAGACAATAAAGTGTTAATTTTTTTAGATATCAAATTAACCAATGCTGACAACAAAATTCGAATGGAACATTTCAAAAAGGTTTGCCAGAGTGACCACATTTTAAACTTCAAATCAGGACACAGGTTAAATATCAAAAGGAACATTATAGAAAACTACATTATAGTTTATAGAAGATTAGATAAAAATACTAATGATGAGGTTGCTTATAAAGAAAAAATCAAAGATTTGAAAAGTCTACTCATTAAAAACGATTACCCTATCAACTTTATTGATAATCAAATATGTGAGTACAACAAATTTAAAATTAAAGAAATTAATAAAATCCAGAATAAAATTTTCATACCTTATCTTAATGAAAATAGCATGATGTTTAAGAAAATATGTAAATATTTTAACATCAATATTGGTTTCACTTATAAAAACAAAATCAAAAATCTAATATGTAAAAAAGTTAATAGTAAAAATAAACAAAATGAAATGGGAATTGTTTACCGTATTGATTGCAAAATTTGTGGAAAATTCTATATTGGAGAATCAAAAAGAACGTTAGCGGAGCGAGTATCCGAACATGGAAGAGCCTTCAAAAACAAAGACAAGGACGCTTCAGACATAGCCCATCATTGTTTAGAAAAAGGTCATATCATGGAAGAAGAAGTCAAGATTTTGTATAAAGAATCTAATTGGAAACTAAGGAAAAGTTGCATCATAAAGAATACTAGAAACAGTAACTTTAATAGGTATGAAGGCATCAAAGTGGACCCCATCACCATTGGTTTAATTAGACTTTATTAAAGCAGACAATAAGTATGGTGTTACTATCACTGGTACAAATTCTTTAAATTATTAACTTTAATCAACTCATTGTTCTCGTAAACGTTAATTCTTGTCATTATCTATAAATTTACCCATTGATTCAATTGTCATTGTTACAACAATTTTGTGTCATTCACTTTGATGTGTAATTTTAAATTGTTTATGTTCTTTCTTTTTTGTATTATTGTTTGTTTCATTTATTCTTATTTTGGCTTGAGGAAGGGAATTACGTATCACGTTCCCGAAAATTTGCTATTTTTAGTATTTAAATAAACAATTTTAAATACTATGAAGGAGTTACATGGAGTTACTTTTATGCTTTATAAAATATGAAAAGAAGAGATTTTGTAGAAGAATTATGTCTAATTGTTGAATTTTGTCAATTCCTTTTTGTTTTTGTTAAAGATGGAAATACCTGATTTTTGTTTTTTACATAATTGTTTAATAATATTTTGTCAATTATTATAAAAAAATTTTTTTGTCCTTTCTTCTTCTCTTGAGCAAATGTGAGAAAACCAATCCTTTGCATTGTTTAACAAATGAAGGTGTTTTAGTGAAATATCAACAATAATAGCCAACTGATTTTTATTCTGAATAAAATTTGCTTCATTTTCACTAGAGATTAAACATTCAAATACTTGAAAGAATAAATAAATAATGACAGCTGACCATAATGTTGACTTTTTTATCTATTGACTTAATCAGTCTAATCTCTGATGAGAATTCTTATTTCAAATCATCATCATGAAGCATATTAGTTTTACAATAAGAACAATTTATTCTTCTCATCACCTTATGAATAGCATATCCAGATATAACTAATATTGGTGCAATATAAACAGGTAAATGGGAATCAACATCTATGCTTATTTCGAAAGTATCGTATATAAAATTACTTAAATTTCTTTCTTTCTCATCATTTTTCTCATCTGTAAGGCTGTGATTTTCTCTTTCTTCTAAACATCCATATCTTTTATTTAGATATTGATTGATGGCATTAAAAGAATCAGAATCAACATTTAATTTCTTAGCAATGTTAAACAGAGTATTTGGATGAGAATGTCTTAACAATTTTATTTGTCTCAATGCTCTGTAGCATGCAGGGCTATTAAAGAAAAATTTAAAAGATAAAGCTCAACAGAAAACTGTACTCTATGCATCAGTATTTCAGTTAAATCCAATTGTTCAGTAAAAACAAAATCATCTACTTTTATTAATTTCAGAATTTGAGGCAAATTTCTTTAGTAAAGTAACTGCTAATGTCAAATCATTCTCCTCTTTGCTAATAAGATTTTCCTCGTTGCAAATAATAATTAATTTGTTAATATTGCATGTTTCAGTTATAATATTAAATATAATCAAAATATTTTATTAGATTTGTAATTTCTTTACTATAAATAAAAATTTCAAAACTTAGGTCAGAATTAATAACAGAATTAATTAAATTTGGACATCCAAATAATGATATTTTACATAAAATGACTATCAGGAATTATATTACTCAAATATTGTTTGGCAAACGATTCTGTGTAATATATTGATTGTAATTCAAACAGTTAATTGAGTTTTGAACTTTATCTTCATAAAATGCTGCCAAACTTGCTTCCAATGCCGATGAAAGTTACTCCTTCTCCCTCTCCTCCCAAGTTCATGATATCGAGCAATAGGACCAACAACTGTTGGATAGGCATCTTTCTTTAATTTTATATGATGAAGTTTTCTCTGTATATTTTTACAATCCAACGTTGCAAAAGATCTTCATCTTTTGGAAAAGAAAAAACAGGAATATAATTTCCTGTATTTTTGTAGTTCCACTTGCAGCCAGATACAGCACGTCTTCGGCACCGTGAATGTTAGGCCTAACACCCCCTTAGTTGTTTTCCACAATAAAAAAAACAGTGTAATCAAATGAAATACTTTGAAATAAATGTTTAGATATTGGAAAACTGTACATTAATTTCAGACATTAACCAATCCAAAGAAAGTTGAACAAAATAGCAAAAAAATATCCAAACTTTCACTGAAATAGATTTCCTTGCACTCAAACACACACTGAAGTACTATGGAGTCACACAAAACCCCAGGGTCATCGTTACCCTGCTTTCATGACGTCAAGAGAAAAGACGATGACGTAGTTGTGGGGCCTGTATTCAGAGGATTGTGGCCAAACATCTATTTAATTATGGCCACCCGGTATGTAGATAACAAGCTTTATTGATAATAAAATGAAATTCTTACTTTTAAGTTACAATCAGTTACTCCTCTGAGGTTATGGGTTGTGGACACACTTTATAAGATATCGTTTTATTAAAGTCTGAATGAAATTTTTGGCCAATTCTCAAGGTGGCAACAAGTAAAATCGCGATCTATATTGTCCAACCAACAACCTCCAATTAAAACATCCCTTTTGGCAAAATGAACACAGGAGCCCTCATTTAATGACAACTGCACAATGACTATAGGTTTTGTTACTGCTTTTTCTATTACAAAGATCAATGCAATTTAATTTTGATAACCTACTTATATTAAAAATAACCATTTTTATTGATAATAAAATAAAACCCTTCAAGTAACAGCCAATTTCTCCTCTATAGTTATCTGTTATGGGCACTCTAATGATATACCCTTTTATTAAAGTCAGAATGAAATGAAACTTATTTTGGGACATGCGAAAAATGCAACAAATTTGGTTTTTTCATTTAGGAGATGGTGGCTAATCAAATCATTGTAGTTTCCCTCAATTGTTGTTCTTGTAAACATTGCCTCAAGTTTCTTCTGTTATTCCTTATTAACAGTGCCTGGAGTAAAGGTTTCTCAAAATGAGAGTAGTTACAATGTCTTATACAGTTTTCCAGATCTGTCTGTCTGTGTTTGAAAAATAATTTTAACTTCTACAATGAAATTTTGACGGCGGGAATCGAACCTACAACCTTCTTATCCATTAGGTCACAGGGACTACATTCTAATTATTGTTAAATATCTCATCATTCTCTCTGTGTGTGACGCAATTAGAGAGGAGCCAGAGGAAAAAAAATAACTTAATTTTAGCGCATTTAGCCTACTAGATTAAAATTTAAATCTCAATGTTTTATCCTACTACAAGCGCAGGTCAGATAACGCACTTCCTCTGAGTTTGAAAAACAATTTTAATTTCCTGTGAAAATAGAAATAATTTTACTTATTTATTTAAATAATAGCATATTTAGCCTACTACTGCATTGAATGACAAAAAAAAAAAACCTAAAAAAAAATAAACATTTTCTAATTTTAAAGTACTATATTGTTTGACTAAAGGTAATTTAGTTGCTGCAAAGCATCACAAGTGCCTATTGCATCATCTGAGTAAAGGCAGTAGAACAGGTAATTATTGTTTTGCTTCAAGTGGTGGCAACATGGCTCTGTACACGCAGTAGACATCACGGAAAAAAAGTGTGGCAGTTTCTCAAGGTCAGGAAAGGGCTACTGCGCATGTTATTGCAAAGAAAATAGGATGCCATCAGTCTACAATTTCCAGGTGATTAAATTGAAGTGTGAAACGGGTAATGTTCAGAGAAGGGCTGCATCAGGCTGCAAGTGTGACTACACCTTCTTAAGATTGATTGTTGAAACGACTTTAGCCATCCTTTCTTTACTCAAACCTTCTTAATATACTGAATTCCTAATAATAAATTTTAAACTTTTCTGCAGAGTATGTGCGTGACGAATGCACGCTTTGTTAACTGCTCCGTCAGGAATAATTATAAATAAGAGGTTTTATTATTTAAAATGAATTTGAAATTAGTAATTTTTTTATAGTTTACTATTCTAATAAGATGACCACCAATGAATACCTGAAATTCAATACCAACTGTGGAAAATGTAATAATTTGTTAAAGGAAGCCGAAGTGAAGTGTCATGGCTGCAGCCATGAATACCATGCGAAGTGTGTTAACCCTAACTATAAAAGTTCATCTATGACTCCTTCCAAAATCAAGACGTGGCGATGTTCATTTTGTAAAAATATTACGGTAAGAAATAAGAAGGAAGAACAAATGAAACAGCAAGCATCAACGTCAAATATCACTCAATCAACTGCCGTAGAAGGTTCCAACCACATAACGAATGATCTGGGTCTGGCCATACTGAAGGAAATTCAAGAGATGAGAGCCGAGTTAAACAATGTGAATGAAGGTATGAAATTCATTAGTACACAATATGAAGATATTTTAGTGAAATTGGATAAAAATAATGAATTTCTAAAACAAGTAAATGATAGACTCATGAAATTAAAAAAATCAGGATGACGTCAATAAGAAGAAATTTAACACCATGGAAACTGACATTGAAAATCTTGAAAGCCAGCTTCGTAAGAACAATATGGAGATTATAGGTGTTCAACAACATTCTAATGAAAACTTAACCAATGTTATTGAAGCAATATCAAATAACTTAGATACTAATCACCTATTAAAAGACATTGAAATTTTACATAGATTCTCTACAAACAATCACTCCAAAATTAAACCAATAATTGTTAAATTCAATAAGTTATCCTCAAAGATGGAATGGATGGAAAAAATGAAAGCCAAAAAATCCTTAACAAACAGTGAAATTTTTAACAACACTGATGCCACAAGAGTATATACGAATGACAACCTTACAAAAAAGAGAAAGAAATTGTTTTGGCAAACAAAACAAAAAGCAAAAGAAAAAAACTATAAATTTGTTTGGATTAAGAACCAAAAAATCTTTGTGAAGAAGGATGATAATTCCATAATTCTAAAAGTTAACAATGAAAATGATCTTAAAAAAATTCAATAAGATAAAACTAGTGAAAGGAAAGTAAGAAGAAAATAGAAGAAATTAAAATTTACCCTACAACATATAATTTTGATAGTTTATATAATTGGAAAGAACATAATAATCTGGTTAGTTGTGAAACTAATTTGAATTGTGTATTTTTAAATATAAGAAGCCTTAAGAAAAATTTTGATTATTTCAAGGTTAATATAGAACAATTTATTGCTTATATTGATGTAATTATTTTAGCAGAGGTTAATGTTAACTTAGAAGAAATCAAAGTCTTTAAGCTAAATTTATTTAATGCTATATTTAAATTGCGTGAAACTAAAAAAGGTGGTGGTTTATTAATATTTTATAAAAATTTATAACTATAGATAGTTGGAATGTTGATTCTAAATCTTTCGAAAATGTAATCTGCACTTTAAAAAAAAAAGTTATAAATTTACATCAATGTAAAGAAATAGAAGCAACTATAATAGCAATTTACAGACCACCTAATAGTAATAAAAATGACTTTATTATAGAATTAAATGAAGTTATACAAGAACTTAATAAGAAAGGTAATGACAAACATCCACTTATATCAATTGGTGATATAAATATAAATTTATTAGATAATAAAAATAATCCATTAATAAAAAATTATATAGAAATATATCATAATCTTGGTCTTAGAAATTATCTATGCTGTTACTAGAGATGTTAAAACAGATATTTCTCACTCCAAAACTTGTATTGATCACTGCTTTGCAAAAGCAAATAAGTTTAAAATTATTGGAAACATTATTCAAAATGATATATCAGATCACTATATGATTTTAATGCAATTTCAGTATTTTGACTTGAATTCTCAAAATATTAATGAAAGTAATAAATACAATAAAACAAATTATATAAAAAATGATTCATATTTCTTAAGCAAATTACAGTCATTGACTAATAAATTAATGTTATACAAAATTAATGATCCAAATAAAATTATGAATTTATTAATGAAATGTATTCATGAATCAAAACAAAATAAATATTTGAGTGAAGTACAAGAAAAAGATAAATTCATAGCAATGAATTCACTTCCTTCAAATATAAATAAAAATGCATATAAAAAAATATGGATGACTGATGATTTATTTAGACATATTAAAGAAAAAGATAAATTATTTCAAAAGTATAAAAATAATAAAACTAATAAACAATACCATAAAGAATATAAAATGAAAAGGAATTGGATTAACAATTATATAAAAAAATAAAAAATAAATATTATTATAATAAATTAAATCAAAATATTAAAAATGGAAAAAGTTATTGGAAAATAATACATTCTGTAATAAATAATAAAGATGATTTAACTGCAAACAATAACTTGAGAAAACTTATTCAACGAAAAGGATTACATATCACTCTTTTAGAAATGGGAAAATGTTTTGTAAATATTGGAAATGTTGAAACTTGTAATTGTAATAAGAATTTGACTAAATCTTATACTATTCAGTCTTCAAACTCAATGATTATACTACCTCCTACTGTCAATGATAAAGTAGAAATAATTAAAAATATGAAAAATAAGAACTCTGTAGGTCTTGATAACTTTATGGTAAAGGATATTAAAAAATTTATGTATGTCATTCCAAAAATTTTGACTATTCTAACTGATAATATTATTACTAAAGGTGTTTATCCTGATAAATTAATTCCTATTTACAAGAATGGAAATTATATTGACATAACTAATTACAGACCAATATCAATCCTCTCAAATCTTTCAAAAATTGCAGAAACTTATTTTACAATTTCAATATATAAATTCTTAGAAAAATATCAGTTAATAAATAAAAACCAGTAAGCATATCAGCAAAATAAGAGTGCTAGATTATTATTAGATAATGTAAATGAAGTCATAAATAAAAATCTAAAAAATAGTAACTACATTTTAATAATCTATATAGACCTTAAAAAAGCTTTTGATAGTCTTGACCACAATATTTTATTACAAGAATTACATAATATTGGAATAAGGGGTCCAATGTATATTGTACTAAAGAACTACTTAAAAAAAAGAAAATTTAGAATTAAATTAGAAAATAAACTAAGCAAAATATATAATCTGAAAAAAGGTGTGCCTCAAGGTTCTACTTTGGGTCCATTATTATTCTTGATATATATTAATATAATTTTCAACAATTTAAAACATTCAAATATCTTTGCATATGCTGATGATCTGTTATTAATAAACACAAATAAAAATATTTCCATAGCTCAAGAATAACTGCAAGCTGATTTCATAAATATTATTAAGTGGACACATGATTATTCAATTCAATTCAATTCAATTTATCGCCAATAAAATGTTACATGATAAGAGTTTACATTATATTTTGACAACCCAGTCGTCTTAAGGGGGGTCCCGTCGAGAAGACAAGTGGGCGTCTTGAGTAGGCAATTAACAAAGGAAATTAACAAAGGGAATATATAACACAACAATGAGGGAAAATATTTACAAAAAAGAAAATAACTGAAAATTTAGCAAATATTTACATGTTTATTTTTGACAGAGAGAACATATTTAGGTATTATGGATACGCGGAATAAAGGGAACAGGAAGAGAGTAGGAATAGAGTGGGAGATTCTGCGAGTACAGGAGAGATAAGATAGGAGAGAAAGAGGAAGGTGATAGGTGAAAGGGATACGGATCGAAATTTCAGCCTGACTTCAATAGTAGGTGGAGTATTAGTAAATTAATAAGGTTGAAATGTGTTTTTTAATTTTTTTTTGAATTGGGTAAGAAAAGGACATTCACGGATCTCTTTAGGTATTTCATTCCAAAGCTGAGGCGAAGCATAACTAACAACTTTTCTTTGATAGTTAGCCTTAGTTTTCGGTATGGATAGTAGCAGGTGGATAACAGATCTGGTATCATAGAAATGGGTGTGAGGGTTAATGGTTAGTGGGATACAGGGATAGAGTTTTTTATTAATTACTTTATAGGTGAAAACCGCTAATTGTAGTTTATAGATGTGGGGGAAAGAGATTATATTATATTTAGGCCAGAGGGATCGTGTAGAATACTGTCTTAGTTTTTTATCTATGAATCTTAGAAAATATTTCTGAACTTTGAGTAGCATGTTTTCATAAAATTTAGAAGGGTTGCCCCATACTACCACTCCGTAACAAAGATTTGAATGAATGAGTGACCAATATAGATTAAGTAGAATTTGAGCTGGGAGAAAGTTTAATTTTCTGATAACGCCTAGGTTTCTGGAGATTTTATAAGTAATTTTTTGGGCATGTAAGTTCCAAGAAAGATCATGGGAAAGATAGATTCCTAAGTATTTAAAGGAGGAGACCTCTTGTATTGGTGAGTTGTTGTAAGTAATAGAGAAGTTTTTTCGTGAAAGTGTTTTATTCCGTTGAAAGAAGAACATGTATACTGTTTTGGATATATTTAGTGAGAGATCATTTGTAGAAAGCCAAGATTTAAGATGGAACAGAGAAAGTTGGGCATCTTGTTTCAGATTTTCAATATTTTTGTTGGCAAAAAGAAAAGTTCCGTCGTCTGCATAGAAGATGCAATTGGAGGCTGATGATGTTAAGATAAGATCATTTATAAATAGGTTGAAGAGAAGGGGTGATAGGATGGACCCTTGAGGTAAGCCTTTTGGGGTGGAGTACCAGGAAGAAGAATATCCATTTAGTATAAGCTGATACTGCCGGTCGGAGAGATATGAGGACAGCCAAGATAGGGGTGGACCTCTAACGCCATGATGCTCTAATTTTTTAAGTAGAATTTCAACATTAACTGAATCAAAGGCTTTTTTGAAATCAAGGAAGAGTCCTAATACAATTTTATTAGAGGCCATGTTCTCTGTAACAAATTCAGTAAGTTCAATCAGAGCAGTTTCTGTGTTTTTTCTTTTCATGAAGCCGTGTTGTTGCTGTGCAATGAGATTCTTTTGATAGAAGTATTGGGAGAGTTTAGTGTGAAATAGTTTTTCAAATACTTTTGAGAAAGTATTAATAATAGAGATCGGGCGATAGTTCCCAAGTTCATCAACATTTCCTGCTTTCCAGATTGGAATAATTTTAGCTCGTTTAAAGGAGGAGGGAAAGACGCCTTCACATATGGAAATATTAAATATGTGAGATAGAGGAAGTGAAATTTCGTCATTGATTTGTTTAAGAAGATTTGGAGAGACCTCGTCAGGTCCAGAAGATAGTTTGTTGCAGAGAGATGTGATAACTTGTTTAACCTCTGAAGCGGAAGTCGGAGATAGAAAAAAGGAGAAAGGAGCTGGGTTCTTAAGGAACTGTTCAGTATTTTTGTGTGGATTAGTGGCAGGATTATTTGGGAGTAGAATTTTTAGAAATTTATCAAGATGTTGTTTCGTCTCTTTTGGATTATTTCGTACTATAATATTGGAAGGGCATTTTACTTTAGTTGAAGGAGAAATTAATTTATTAATGTTGTTCCATTTTTCTTTTATTGAAAGATTGTCCTCGAACAAAAGCTTATAATATTGCTCTTTTGCGGCCCTAATTTTGGATTTTAATTCATTTTGAGCAGTTTTAAGACGCATTAATTTTGCAGAGGTCGGATGTTTTTTGTAAGATTTATAGAATTTGTTTTTCTGACAGATGAGACCTAAAAGTTCCGTCGTCATCCAGGCTTTTTTACTAATTATTTTATGATTATTACTAATGTTCGAGGACAGCGGAAAGTGTTTGTTAAAACCATAGTAAAATAGTTTGTTGAAGATTGAAAGTGTTTCTTTGGTATTTCTTCCTTTTTGCAATTCAGTGACCCAGTTGATAGATCTGAGATAATCTTTGAACTCAATAATATTTTTGGGTTTGAACTTTCGAATTGTTAGCTTTATTGTTTTTTTAAGGGAGATATCTTTGAATAAGGTTGTAAGGTTTGTTGTGAAATACACGGGATCATGGTCTGTTATGTAAGCATCAAGAACGCCTTTGCTAAGAGTGGGAAAATTTGTAAAGATTTGATCGAGAAGTGAATGAGAGAAGTAAGAGTTCGAGTGACAGGTTGGAGTGTCAATAAGTGGGAAGAAAGAGAAGCAGTTCATAGACGTTAGAAGGTCCGTTGTCTTTTTATCATTTTTGTTTTCGAAGTTGACATTAAAGTCACCCATAAAAATTCCTTTTTTTTTACTGTTACTGATAAATTGAGCCACAGTTTCTAAATAATTGTGGAGATACAGTGGATTTCCTGTCTGGGGTCTATAGATTCCTACAAGAATGACGTCATCGTTGATAGAGCAGCAAATACATTCTAAATCCATATTGATGAAAGTAAAATCGTTAATGATTTTGATATTAAAACTATCCCTGTAGTATAAAGCAACCCCTCCGCCTTTTCTGTCATTTCGATTAACAGAGATAACAGAGAAGTGCTCTCTGTTTGGAAGTGCTTCTGGATTAGCGGCCCATGTTTCAGTAAGAAGAAGGAAATCTGGAAATCGTAGTAAAGTTTCTAATGTAGTGTTTAATAAATCCCAATTCGCTGAGATACTGTGAATATTATGTGCTAGAAACAATAGGGAGTCAGGTGAAATATCTTGATTCAATTTAGAGAGAAATAGCATTGGAAATATGCTGAAATATTAAATATAAACGTGAAATTCAGTATGTACTAGAATTGCAGTTCATTTTTGTCATAATACTGATTTGAACAACGAGATAGCAATAGGGGTTTCAATGTGGATGTAAGAGAGTAATTGTTCAGACTGTGAGGGTATTGGCTGGGTAGATAGAGCGTAGATAAGAGTATAAGAAGTATGGAAGGTATTTAAGGGAGATTCTGTTTTTGAAATAAATGTAAATATTTGCTTACCTGAAGGATTTGCAAGTTAATGAGTTTGTATATACGAAAACAAGAAGACAAAAAATCGAAACTGATAATAGTAAAAGAGGATTTGAATACAGTTATAATAATTTATGAAAAAATAATGATAATAATAGACAAGGTTTTGAGAAGATTTGAGAAGTTAAAATATAAATACTAAATATAAAGCAATTGAGATTACACAAATTAAAACCAAACAAAAGTACTTATTGCTAACTTAAAATAAAACAAAATTGCTAGGGAAGGAGAGTTTAAAATGAAGATAAAAATTTTAATAATACTAATGATAAAAATAATAAAAGAACTACTACTACTACTACTACTACTACTAATAATAATAATAGTAATAAAAGTAATACAAATAATAATAGAGTCAATCTATATTACTAAAATCTTTTATTTCTCTGTCTGTCTGTCTGTCGGGCGCAGTTTTCTGTGAGAATGAAAAATAGGAAGAATTTTTTCAATGAAACATCCGCGACAGGAATCGATCCTGCAACCTTCTGATCCGAAGTCAGACATCTTACCCATTAGGCCATGGGAACTACAACTCTCTTCATATTGCTTTTTTGACTTATCTGTCAAAACTGAACTGACTTTGACTGAAAAGTAACAATTGTAATTAAAAAGAAAGTCAAAAAAGAAAGACGAAGTACGTCGTTAGGTAGAATACTGAGAAATCAGTATTTGTAACTTAAAAACCACTGAAAAGTATCAATTGGAATTGGATAAACGAGATGAACGAGAGTGTCGATAACATCAATCGAATGATAAGTCTACGAATACAAGGAGAGACTACAGAGCATACAATACAAGTGCGAATAAAATTGACACTTCTGATAATCCATCACACGAACATCTCTATATGCCCAAGTGTCTGAACGCATTGAATCTCAGCGGAATTCCTCAACATCGTTTGTCATTGAAGATTGGATCTCCAATAATATTGTTGCGAAACATCAATCCCAAGTTTGC